>JADLZL010008184.1:7500-46297 GCA_015844335.1 Chrysopogon serrulatus | reverse complement strand
GCTATAATTTTCATGAGAATGTAAACACAATAGAAATTTGATGTACATTGGCACATTGCACCCGCACCAAACAAGCTAGGAAAATTTCCATAACGGTCGATTAATGCGTGAAACTAAGTCTGCAATTTTCATGAGAATGTAAACACAACAGAAATTTGATGCACATTGCACACAGACCAAACAAGCAAGCCAACCAAAAAAATCCCCTCGATCCTCCTCCCTTATTCACCACCAACCACCTAGCCCAAAACCTAACACCCACACCCCCTCTCACCCCAAATCCATAGCGCCACCACGCTAAAACTCACCTATTAGCCGCCGGGTCCGCCGTCCACCCCCACACACACACACTATGGGCGTCTCCGAGCTCCCGCTCCACCACTCCTTGCGCCTCACATCTCTCCCCCACCATGCCGTCTCATCCCGCTCGCCTCCTCTCCTCCTCCTACCCCGCCTCCCACCACGTCTCCTCTTCCTCCTGGAAGTCTTGCCGCCGCCCGCCCTTAGCCTCCTCCTCTTCCTCAACCAGCGGCAACTATGCATCCCTACCCTCTCCACTAGCATGGGCGGCGCACCTTGGCCACTTAGAAGTAGGCACCCTCTGACCCCTCCTTCCCTAGCTCCTGCCCACGTCCCCGTCCCGACCATGTCCATCGTTGCATTGTTCACCACCTTCAACCTCAGCCCTACCTCGGACGACGATGACCCCTCCTCACATCTGCTGCCATGACCACCATGCCGCCACCCAATGACACCAGGCGCCTCGGCATTACTCGACCGTAGCTAGGCACAACCCTAACCGCCCGATTTGTGGCCCTGGCCGGCGGCGTCCTCGATGGGAGAGAGGCGGCAAGCCTGGTGGCGGACACGTAGGATGAAAAAGAAAGAAAGAAATTGGGTCAAAGACACGCCCGCTGGCCGAGCACGATCAAGACGAGGAGCTACACGGTAGCTGCGAGCAGATGACACTTGACAAACATCACCGTGCCCAAGGCGAGTCATCGCGATATCTTAGAGAATATCCATCATTCCTGGATGAAGTCGGAGGGTGTGCGGCCTCAAGTTTCCGGCAAGGACCTCGTGCATCACATGAATATAGCTCATGAACTTATTGAGGTGCGCACCATTTTGCCCTTGCCCCCCTAATCTTGAATTATGTGGCACTTCTAGCTTGTTTGGTGTTGATTAACTCGGTGATGCAATAGTTGGACCTCTTCTAGGGAATTTGGCCAATATACCTTATGGCCTCCCAAGCAGTGGCATCTCAGCTATTGTTAAAGTGCTCGGTTAGTTTTAGACCCAAAATAGATCTACTAACCAACGATCATAATCACCCATAGAAGAAGATCGCCAATAAGTGACACCAGGGATAATTTTTAACAGAGGTTCCAATCATGTGCCTAATCCTTGGAGCATGAATACGGTGCTTTCGTCCCCATAAAACATTGAATTTTCTAGCATCCGAGGAGTCCCACGCCTCGCTGTTCACCTAAACCAGTCGCCAAGTCACCATGGTTACAACAGTGCATCATATTCATGCCTTTGTGATATATAGAGTCTAACTCTAACTCTATCCTAGCCCCTAAAACAACTTAAGTTCGAGTGTAACCTAACTTGTACACATTCGACACATCTAAATAACTCTACCTTAGTGAATATACGCCATCTTGAAACCGTCCGTGTAAGAACCTCTGGTACCTAGACTTGATCCGTCTCTTTGCCGCCACTTCGAATGGCCCCATGAGGCCGATCTCACAAACAGATCACTAGGAACCGCCCACATTTGCATTGCCATCCATACCCACCCTCAACAATGCTCCTTTCAGCCTTTGTATTGGTGTGCACTTGACTTTCACCAACGCACCGTCTTATCTTCATGCACTACTCTAAGATCTTATCATGTGTCAGCCTCGGCGCGAAATTTTCACAATAACCAAGTGAAATTAGATTCCCCATTAGTCTGGCATGCTTCATCCAAGATGAAGTGTTACCTCATAGATGAAGACACAATTTGGATCAAGCATCACGAAGACCTCCATTGCATTATTCTTTCTCCTTTCATCATGGATGCCAACATAGGTATATTGTCCTCCTAATTTTAATGTCCTTCTTCCCATATGTCAAATAGAGTAACCAAGTGTTCATAAGACCTTAGCAATAAAACACGTAAGAATAATTGCCCTATCTTCAATATCAATCTTTACATCAACCTTACAAGATCAAAAACCAATTGATTGAAGATGCTCACAGCCAGTTTGTTGGATATGTGCCTAATATATGTACAATCCGATCATTGACTTCGAGTTGTATTGGGTGGGCTAGAATAGGAGTTGTTTGCACTCTCTATCCTAGGGGGCATAAATATAAGGCAACCCCTCGTTGTAACCAAGAGACTAATTTTGGTGGCTTTTGGGTGGTGACGAGGCCACCTGGATTGTCCGTATGTCGGTAGCTGCGTGTTTATGGGGAGAGTTTTGTGACCATCATACCGAGGATTACCCACATTGCCGAACTTCATTAAAAAACATCATGCCTCATGTCATTTTGTTGGCCTATATCTTCTTCTATGGGTGACTATGCTTCCTGCTTGTCAATTGATAGATCCCATTTAGGTCCTGAGTCAACTCTAATAGCTTGTGGAAGAGGCTAAATATAACTCAAACCCCCGATCATGGAGAATGCCCTTCAACCAACGCCAAGTGTGTGCCCCCACTAAACACCATCCCAAAACCTTGTGGGAAAGAAAGCGCACACAAGAAAAGAGCACACACACAACACTAGTCTATACAAGTGCTAACTTAGGAAGCTTGTGGTCCAAGTGCCTCTACATTGATTTTCCCCATTATCTTCGTATTCGAGCTTCTGGGCTTCCTTGTCTCCTTCTCCGATATGGATTGTTAGCTTTGTTTGACACGAGGTCTATGCCTCCTTGTGCAAATCTTCATCTCTAGGATCTTCAATAATATGCCAATTTTGCCTTTGTTGTGTAGATCTTCATCTCTAGGATCTTCTCAACATGCATCTTTGCATTTGGGACCTTCTCATTATGTTGATCTTCATCTCAGAAATCTTTTCACCATGCGTGCTTTGTCTTTTGGACCATCTTGTCTAAGGCTTCACATCGAGATACAACATCTCTTTACAAATGGGTGTAGTCATCCCAAGGTTTCGTGAAGCCTCCAAATCTTCATGAGATTAGGCAAAAGGCCTCACACTATAGAGTGTAAGGGGTCCCTAGTATGCTCCTTTTCTTTGAGCTATAGTGGCCAAATAAGCCTATCCTATTGAAGTGATGAGCCATCATAGTTAAGCCAAAGATGTTGATGAAGCCCCCTGGCAAAGTGTTGCGGAAGGTTGTGGACATCAAAGAGCAAAAAAGCCCCTCATGCTGAATTTGTTGATGAAGGCGATGTTGGTGCGTATGCCTGAAGATGTCATATCTCCCCATTCCAAAGTTTTGTGGAGGCAAGTTATTGTGGTCAATCGCCTGAGATATGAAAACTATGTTATGTTGTTGGAAAGCAAGCCGAAGATGCTGGAGAAGCCCTCTACCATCGGCATCAAAGGATAGTCAGCCAAAGAACCGAAGATGCGATACCCAGGCCACTCGCTGAAGTGTCGGGTATAAGTGAGTTGTACAAGCAAAATATGCTTGGTGAAGCCTCTCCTACTAAACTCAAGCATCGAGGGCAGCCGTTAGACCCATGAGATATATAGGCAAAGTCTCTCCTGAGAAGAGGCCCAACTAGTAAGCCGCAGAGTAGTATCATGTAAAACTAAACCCACCATGGTGATACATATAAATAGCCATTTGTTATATGTCTCAAGTGCATGAGGACGAGGAACATTATCTCCCACTCATTTTTACTTGTTCAAAACCCATGTATGTCCTTCTCCATACGAGCTCTCTCCTCCCTCTCTCTGCTTTGGTTCCAATATAATAGATTTGAAAACATATTCTCTAAGATATTCTATATGTATTTGAGTAGTTGTGCTAAAAAATTTTGGTCTAATAAAAATATTTACATGCATAAGTCATTAAAAAATTATGTTTTTTCTATAAAAACCGCTAAATGAATAGCTTCTACTATAGTTTTTTATAGCTTTTGGAGAAAGGTCACTGCTAAATATCAGTCCCCACTATTTAGAACATTAGTTGCTAATCGCCACTTCCGTATTGCTAGCCCATGCTCCACCGCCCACTGCGCTTTCGTTATTCACCCGTATTGATGTCCCCGCTTCGCCTACGCCACGACCCGGATGTGGGTGGACCTTTATGAGCCGCCAGGGACGGTGGACCTGTGGCTTCCCTCCTCTGGGAGCATCTATGCGCCGCCTCTCGCATGGTTCGTAGTCTGGGTGGAGCGACATTAATCGGTTTAAGTGAACCGGGGCTTGCCTCATACTAGGGCTCAGATGAGGCCATGACGACGCTTCACTCGCCGTTGCCTCGTGATAAAGAGGCCATCCCCAAAGAAGCCAAGATCTATAGACAAGACCTAAGTCGACATCGCTACGCAAGAGACTGTCGTACTCCATTGCTAGCCGAAGTTTGACCTCGATGGGACCGCACCACCCATGAAGGGCCACAACAGGTGAGAAGGGGCCCGACGGGATCTCCGGGTCTCTTCACCCGGGCCGACAGCCATGTGCCGGTGCTGGGGCTGCACCGCCTGCAAGGCCACGATGGGCAGGGAGAAGGGCCTCGGGCGAGGTCTCCAGAGGCTCTTTGCCGCCGATGGTGCCATGTGTGGGCACCCGCGCCTCACCGCAGCGCCCATGGTGTTCCAATTGGTGGGTGTGAGACCTGCCTCATCATCGACTAGGATGGCAAGGGCGTGAACGGCCTTGTCGCCGACCACAACGGCAAGGGGCGGCAACAACCTCGCTCGTCGACCACGATGGCAAGGGCGGACATCCATTGCTCCCAGCGTTCGTGTTACGTGTGATGCCCATGGTTGTGTCCCTAGCGGGTCTGGCCATGGGTGTCGCTACAGGTGGGCTAGACGGTAGCAGTAGGCCCTATGACTCCACCGAAGGGACAATGATAGCGGTGGCCGGTGTGGCCACGCCCAAGTCCCGGTGCCGGTCTAGGCCGCGAGGCCGCGGGGATGGGGAAGGTCAAGGGTGGTGGCGGTGGCGGCATTGGTGAGGCCGTGAATGTGGTTTGATTCAGAGTTCCTAGATGTCCACCTTCACTGCACTGCCTCCTTGGAATTAGTCCATAGGGACGAATAGTTGAGAGTACAGGGAAACCCTTGGGAGCAAGTTCCTGAGTTACTACTATCCGTAGACTAAGGGAAAAGGAAGTTGCTAGAGATGTTTTAGCCAAGCAATTTGAACCCTTAGAGCTGGAATCTGAACTCCCTGTGGTACCCGGTGGCTTCTTTATCTATATATGTTTAGTAGGTTTTATATGATCTGAAATTCCCTTTTCTTATTTGCATCAACCTCTTTGTTAACTTTTTAGTATGAAACTCAGGGGCGGATCAAAGGGGGGGTGGGTGAAGCCCCCCTGAGTCTAATTTGTCCATTAAATTACGGTTAAACTAGCCTTAGAAATTTTCAGTGATCTACGGATTTAGCTCTAACTCTTGGCTGTTTGGCCCCCTTTGTTCTCATCCTAGATGCGCCACTTTATTAACCCTCATAACAGGTGAGCAGTAACAATTAGACATGCAATTGGATTTTTTTGTGGCAATAATGGCAATAACAGAGTAGTTTCATGCTAGCCTTGAACACATTTCATAGAAGTGCATGTGGCATTCCTCACATACTAAAAGAAATTTAAGGGATAAATCACATAATATATATGTCGTTTGGCCCCTCTTCACCTCCAATTCGACAGCTAGTGAATACAAAGAAACCCAACCAAAGTTGATACGTAAGCAAATATTAATTTCACGCGGTATTGAGCTTCTCACAAGAATCTAAAAGAATAAACAACTTCCTCGTGATCTCTTCCAATAAAATATGTGAACGCAAACGCCGCCTAAATCCTCTCTTGTTTCTTTTTATTTCCTCAATAGAAAATCTCGTGACAAAGACAATAAAGATATAACAAATGTAAACTCACTGACAATTGAATGGAGATATTTAAATTCCTTAAACATTCAATGCAATAGTTTAGCTAAAAGCAATCGAAGAAAGGGTTCAAAAGAAGAGCATGGATTATGAAATTTAAGGGCAACTAGAGGGCAGGCCCAGCGCTTCATGTGGGCGGCGGTGAAAAAGGTTTAAAAAGGTTTGATGTGCACTAACGGTTTGTGGTAACGGGTTTAGATAAAACAAAGTGGACTGGTACCGTTCTTTATGGGCTATTTGTAACGGTGGTACAATAGCATGGAGTGGAGGCTTGTTCACATGATTTGTTACTGAGATGAACTAGGGATAAGAGGGGAAGGGGTTCTGATATCCATTCACCATGTTTAAAGATATCTATAGATATGAGAGAGAGAGAGGATAGCTTAGAAGTGAGTAATCTCAGGGCATACCCAATATCCACGTGGAATTCTTGGAACCCCTGCATTTCCATGTATTTTCTCTCCACACTTTATGATCAACAAATGTAGAACTGTCTTGAAAACTTAATGAGAGAGTTTGTATGCCAGTGATCATCAAAGTCGATAAGTAGCAAAGGACTCTTCTTTGACACCTAAAGAAGCCGCCTTGATTTCCAAAAAGATAGCGGCTGGGAGGACCATTCCGGAGTGGTGATGAGTGGTGAAATGCAGCTGCCCCAAATCTGATCTATATTCAGTTATTATTCCCGTCCGTTAGTTAAGGAAACATCGGTTCTTTCCATGTTCCATCCATCCCACTTTCTCATTTTGATTTGATAATAAATTCCATAGTTTCCATTTTTTTTCTTTTGATAAAACTAGAGGCCTATGCCAAATTATCACAATATTTTAAAAAACGACCACTAGAAATTGAGGAGGATAAGGGATATATCATATATATATATAGATGAATGAATAGATATAGATAGATATAGAATAGAATATAGATAGAAAAGAGGTGGACGCAAATAACTCCTCAGCAACGAACAAAAGATCTTTGATATATAAATAGGAATGAAAAGGAGTTGGTGCCAAAATACCATATTTATTCTGATTCGAGATGGCACTTTTTGTTTTTGATTCAGATTTCAACATGTCATATGGTAAGGCATCTTGCGATGCCAAGCGGAATTACCGCCACGGCCAGAGATGCCGCATCCCGGTCGTCGATAGCTCCATATGCCAATATGCGAGCGGTAGGAGGGCAGCTGCATGAGCCCGTGAAGGGCAGCTGGACTGTTCGTCGATAGATTTCCATCCGTCCATTGGTGATTACTCGTACCCTATGGCTACAATAACGGTAACAGTGGTCGCCCACCCACAAGTAACATGTCCATTTGACCATCGACGAACATACAGCAAGCATGCACGGCCTCCAGTAATGTCCAAAACCATCCCATGTAACGCAAGCAATCCAAGGCCTCCTACCAGCTGCCAATCATGCTGCTCGGCGCGTCGTCATGATCCTCCTTGAGGCGCTCATTTTGGAGGACAATGCTTGCCCTAATTAGTCTTCTACAGCGGCCATCGTCGTAGCAAGGAAGGTGGGAGGCCTAGTTGAGGACTCATATTTGTGGTGTCAACGACGGAGGAAGGCGGTCAGTAGGGAGGGCTTTGGCGTGGTGATTTGATGGCTTCACATCTATTGGCAGTGGACCATGACTTTGGCGAGAAGGTCAGCCGTAGGGAGGCACCCTATGAAATTGGCAAGAGGCCGACGTGGGTGGTGGTGACCAGCAGTTTTGAGTTACTGAGATGACTTTTGCGTGATATGGCGGCGGATGATCTCTTGATGACTATTTTTTTAGTGTGAGGAGGTGTTTTGACTAGCTGTCAAGAACATGTGTGGCACTGAGGAGGCAACTAGGTCCGAGAACTCTGGTGTGCGTGCTCTTGTGTTTGAGTTGAAGTGTTGTGGTGTAATGAGAAAATAGCTATATGCATTGGTGACAATTGATCGAGGAGGTGGTTGTTGCTGCGGGTGGGCTGGGCTTGTTTAGTTATTTTCATTCAAGTTCGGCTATGAGCCTTCATGGGAGGCGTAGCTCAAAAACTGGACTATGTGTATCGGGTTATATCGGGCCTTATATGGAAAAACTACGGAATGCGAACGGAAAGGTGGTTCACGGGGGTGTAAGGTGGTTCATGGTTGACCGTGTGTTCTCTTCCCACAGGAACTATACGCGTTACAATGTTGTGTTTGACTGCAACAGATAGATAGAATATCATGAGCCACGTACCACTAACAGTATAAAAGAGAGCAATACGGTACTTAAGCAGAATACTTAATCACAAATCATAATTGGTAACAAGCATTGAAGCTTTATAAATCAGCCGCCTTATTGCAGTAAGGAAAAGAAAATGCCAAGACATGAATGGGTGTCATCTACTTTATAAATGCGCATCCATAGGTAGATTCTCTCATTGTTACAACAAGAGACGCTTCAAGGGAGCCCATGCCTCTAGTCATACCTCCGGACATGGTACTGCAATATCTTTTTCTGCCACTGATGAGAATTTAGCAGAGAGTCAATACCTGTCAACAAATATACAATGAAAATTAACGCGGTAAGTGAAACCCTTATATCATTAGAAATATGTTTTTACAAGGTATCATTAGAAATCTTGGCAAGCTCAAGGGCACTTGACGACCTGCAAGATAAGCGCTATGGACATAGCCATTGTACTGCTCGTTGCGTGCTCACCGGTGAAGTATACCTCCCCAACCGGTGCCTAAAAAGAGTGCAGAAAAAACCAGGGAAATGCAAAGTTCAGAGGAATTTATGCATGATTATTCATAGCCAGGAATAGATATGTAATAATCACACTAGAGGCATATATATTTATATAGGAGCACAAAAATCAAAGATCTGTAGTATCATACATACCCTAAGCTGGTCGAATTCGCAGTGATTGACAATCGATTGGGCCAGTTGGAGTAGGTGCCCTTGTAGAACCTGTCAGACCACCATCTGGGACATCGGATGTCGGTGGCATCCGGACATCCTCGCCGGGGAACATCTTCCTCAGCACACTTGCATGATCTCTGCCTTGGTCTGGCTGTCCGACCGGCTGCTCAATACGCCTCGACTCCTCGTCAGTCACCGTCACCATAAAGGACGTGGGCACCAGGATACTGCTTCTCAAGCCCTGAGTAGACCATAAATATATATAATTTGATTGACTTCTGCCCGCCCATCAGCCACAGGCTAACAATGACAGTATTGATGCTTTTGTGTACCAAGCCACGCTGCATAGTAACCTCTCCTCCTGCTCGCGTAAAAGAAGAACTCTTGCTTTCCCTACAGGCCAGAACCTCTGGGGAACTTGAGGAAGATCTGGTGTACACGGATATGTCAGAATTGGTAGATCACTCCAACCTTCCATGCCTGGGACAGAGAAGAAAAAATTGTTGACAAACAAAACCCGAGACGGAGTATATAGTTTTTTGAATCAAACAGAGTATATAGTTGATGGAGCTAGGATAAGAACTGACAGGTAGCTTGGGCTTGAACTGAATGAGATTGGTTTGTGTGGACACCCAGGCTTGTAGATACCATAACATAGTTCGCCCTGTACACCGACTTGTCCTCTGTCCCTACGGACACCAGAAGAAGAATAGCTGATCTCTACCCACCTATTATGTAAATATAGAGATGATGTAATTTGTTCTAGCTTGTAAAGTAAGTAGCATAATTATATATGTGATGTTTCATAAAAAGAAACTATGTGATGACACATAATTTATATGGCATCAGCCGGCAAAGGTATCAAGAAGACCGCAAGCATATATATGTGCTATATACCTTGTTGAGCTGCAGGCTGTGAACGACGGTCCAGATCCGTCGGTCTTCGGCGGTGCCTGCCGGCGAGGTAGTACACGACGGTCTCAGCCCTGCTGGTCGGCGATCAGCACGCTCGTCGCCGAAGTCGGTGAACGTCGGGTTAGGGACGGAACGCGCAGGCGCGGCGGCTCCGGCAAGCCAGTCGTATTTGAAGTAGTCCACCACCATGTCCAAAGCGGCGCCCCTGAATCATTCATTGGGTTGTAGTTAGTCGGAAGTTTGAAATATGAAATTACGATTATTCATTCCATCCGTATATAATCCATAATTATTGTCGCATCAATATTTTCTCCACATCCATATCCCTAGCTGCTGAAGTGTCCGATTCATACACCTAGAAAAATATACCCAGAAAAACGACATCTTTAAAATAAAAAATCTAAATTTACTTATATATTTTTCTCTTTCACTTACTCCAAAACGAACGGACTAGATTGCGGCGCGGTCCTCCCTCGCGCAAAAGGAACTCACCCCGCACATCGAATCCCCACACGCACGATCGCCTGGCAATGCGTTGTCTTTTCCAGAAAAAAAAAATCATCAACGCTTTCTCCTTTCGCAATATCCCACACGGATCAGGGGACGCGACAAGCTCCAGTGAGGCGTGCCGCCGCTAAAGGCGAGGAGGCCGCAAGGCCCGCCTGCTTGCCCTCCTCCTCCTCCGCGCGCCGGATGGTTGCCGTAGAAATGGGAGAGAGGGAGAAGGCAGACCATCGCGGCGCGCAGCCGCTGGAGGCGCATGTCGCCTGCCTCACGCAACCCTGAGCAACTCCCCGCATTGACGCACAGATCGCCGTGTGCCCCTGCCGCTTTTCCATCACGGCATGTGGAGGGAGGGGAAGCCGCTGGTGGTGAGGAGGTCCAGCTCTTCATGGTACGGCCTCGAGCTCCTCTGCATCTGGCCGCGTGCCCTTGACCTCGTAATGCCCTCGCTGCTCGCACGCCCGCCCACAGTTCGGCTAGCTCGGCAGTGTCTTGGTGTCCTCCACGCTCGCCGCGGTATATAGCAGGTCCAGCCGGTACCTTTGCGTTCGGCTTTGCACAACAGGGAGACTGATCGTATACTATAATACTAAAAAAAAGGGAAAAAGGAGACCGCCAGTAGAGGCGACATCGTTGTGGACGGTCATGTTGAATGCCTATGCACGGCATGGGCCAGTGTAAAGAGGTTTTAACCAACAGTCTTTATTGTTCAGTTTGATATGACTCAGTGGGCTGTTGGTATTCAATGGTGGAGTGTGCTTTTCGCTTCTCTTGGTCCAAAGGTTAATACATCTAAATTATTACTTGCAAACCTTACATTGCTAGCCTAAAAGGGTTTGACGACGTTTTCTGTAAGTGAACCTTCTCGGACTAGCTTCTTCAATTTCTATCGACACAAAGCGGGATCATGAGGAAGCAACGCAGGGAGTCCAAGTTGGTTTTTTGATGACGATGCTGTTGCTCTTTGTGTGTTTGAGTTCTTTTTTCTTTTTTTTTTAATTTTGATTTTTCACGGTAATTCGCCAACTATCTGTTTGCAGGTATTCTTTGCATCATTTGATTTTAAACTCTACCCCTCTTAATGAAAAATGTGTCATATGGCACGGTCGAGAAAAATAATCTTTATATAGTAGTCCATCAAAGTTGGTAGAATTAACTTTAGATTTAATATGGTCCGTAGCATTGACACCGGGCAATATACTTATAATATCAAAAATATGCCGCATATAACTATGCATTATTATGTATAAATGTTCTCCGGATTGTATATAAGCTTAAATAAATTATTGTAGAAGTTAAAATATACTAAAAATGGTTGTTAGAATGATAAGGTATTATACTAGTAATATGGGAGTACGTACTGATCGTTGAGGCGCTGCATTGCAAGGATAGAAATGTCGTTGCACTGTGGGCAAAGAGGCAGGCAACTTCCTCCCCACTCTCTTCCACAGCATCCGCTCCGGTCAATTATCTTCTGCACGTAACCTTCGTCGTAGACACCACCGCCTGGAAGTTTATATACACAGAGAAAAATGCACACATGAACAAATATAATATAACATGTATCCTTAGTTTTCTTGCCAACTTATAAATGGCATATTCGAGCCTCAGGCGGGCCGACGACCGCGAGTGCGAACGCCCAAGCACGAGCCTCAAGTGCCCCACGCCGGCAGCAGGCCTGGGGGAGACGTGGCCTTCGGACCACGGCCTGCTCAGGAGCCACCACCACGGGCACCCTGGCACCACCGCGGCTCCGGCACCGGACGACCAGATCTGGCCTGAGGGCACCGTGGCAGGCTGGAGACGACGGATCCGGCGTCGGGGCCCACAGATCCCCAGGCACAAACTAACGCCTGCGGGAGGGCTTGGGGGGAGGCAGAGATAGCAGAGGATGGGAGAGGAAGGATGCGATGGCTGCATTTTTAGGCGCCACCGCTCGCCCGGAGGCAGCGGCGGCGGCAAGGAGCAGCCGGAGGAGACTGGCCGCCTCGACAGCCGGAGGACGCGGGGCGGTCTCTCGAGTAATGCGAATCAGTTTTTGATAAATTATCGGTGTTTAGGATTTATATATATGGCTCATGGGTATAGCAGCTAGTTGTCGACGACGTGGAAGGTTGAACTGGGATAGTGACTCAGGCAGGCTTGGGGTGGAGCTAACGATTCATGGGGTTCATCTTGCCGCCGTTGACGCCCTCCCGCAGTTGGCGCCGACCTCGACGTTGATGCCGGCGAAGTTCTTCTTGTGCATCCGCCCGCCGATGCGGTCAAATCGCTTCAGAATCAGCAGGTCAGTTATCCCGGCGTCCGACGGCCTCTTAGCAGCCGAGATCCTGCAGAGCAAGCAAGTATATCCACAACAATATATAACACAATACCTTATCATATTCATCAACATATATGGCCAGGGTAGGTGTGGTTGATACATGGCGACATATATATGCTTTAACTTACCGGAGATGCCAGCGCGACGACGATGACCCTGGGGCCGGCGGCTGCGGCGAGAACCATGCTGTGCTATGGTCAGCGCTGGGAACACTGCTGCTGCTGCTGCTTTACGAGGCGCTGGTTGTGGAGACTCATCTCAGTCGAACTGATGTCATATAGCAGCCTCAAGTGCAGTGAATGCTCTTTGCCTATCGACGCACTTCATGTAGTGTGTTTATGCGTGTGTGTATATAACACGTGATATGCAGGCCTGGTCCCCGATCTGATAATTGTCGGGGTGTGTGCTAATGCAGCTGAAGATAAGACCGAAACACGCTGTTTGAACAGACTGTCTTCCTTTTTGGCGAGAAGATCGGTTTGACATCTCATCTCACGGTGGGTGACTTATTAACTCGCTCGTTCTGTCGTTCATACTCCCTCCGTCCCATGGGTGATGCTCCTTTGTTTAACCTGAGCCAGAGCATCCATTCATCAGTATTATTACATCACGAGGGCTAGTAGCCAATGGAATTAACTTTTCCATATGATAGGATATGGGGCCGGGTACTTCGCCGCTGCGCGCTGGCCGCGTCTTTCAGGTTACTTTGTGCTCACACTCTGTCACACATGCATGCATGTTTGTCTAGACGCGTTTGGTGACACGAACTTTAGATCTGTCATCAAATCCATTGTTGTTTGGCTACTAATTAAGAATATTAAACATTATCTAATTGTAAAAATAATTACACAGATGGGTGGAGGTTAATTTGCGAGCAGATCTAACAAGTCTAATTAGCGCATGATTTTTAACAATGTATGTATTGCTATAATAAACATACAGCAACAGTAAAATTAATTGGGCTTAATAGATCGTCTCACGAAGTAGCCACGACTTTTAAAAATTAGTTTCATAATTAATTTATATTTAGCTTTTATAATAATTTATATTTAATACTCTTAATTAGCGGGCGAAGGCATCCGATAGGATCACATCACAACCTAACTTTCACGTGGATCGCCTGCTGGAAATTGCGTGGCTGGCTGCTGGCATGCTGATCGACTTTTCCTTTTTGACAACAATGTATTGATGGACTTCTCTAGAAGTTAGCTACCTAAATTTTTAGATTGGTTAAAATGTTTAGATTGCTACCTGAGTTTTAGGTTAGCTCATTGGGCTAGTCTTTAGTTGAGATCTTGACTAAAAATCACTCTACCAAATTTGTTGTCCTATTTAGATGAGCTAGCTAGGTTGAGCTACTTTTTAGTTGCTAGGTTGAGCTGCTTTTAATTACTAGTCGTTAGCCATGTGATCAAATAGGCTCTAATTTATATCTACGGGTTCAATATGATGTACATATATGTATCCTAATGCATATATAATTCCATGCATCAGGGCATTCTCATCTTGAGTACACATTTGGTATTTACTATCTTATTAACTAGAAGGTACTTCGTGCGTTCTTGCGAAGATTGTGAAAAAATAAAAATGAAATTAAGCATAGAAGACATGTATAGCTTGTATATTTACTGGTTCAAAGTTAGTGGCATGACATGTCTATTGGTGAAAAGATGATGTGGATACATAATTAGTGCAACATGACGTGGATAGCTTGCATTAAGAGGTTTGGAAGTTAGTGGCGATATAGCTATTATTAGAAGATGATATGGAGATCTTGCATGTTGAGATAAAACGTGTGATGATGTGTATAGCTTGCATTAAGAGGTTAGATGTTAATGGTATGATATGACTAGTGGAAGATGATGTGGATGTCTAATATCTTGCATGTTGAAATATAACATGCAGTGGGAACCTAATAATCGCATGGCGCATTAGTTTTGTTTTGACAACTTGGATGCTGACAAAATAAAATATATACGTGAACTAAAAAAGTCAAAGCTTTTAAAATTATAGAATCCGCCAAAACTTATACTACCTCCGTTTTAATTTATAGAACATTTGACTTTTGTAACCTCAAATTTGATCATTCATCGTCTTTAAAAAATTGTGCAAAATATCACTTCTCTTGTGGTGCTTTATTAATAAAAGGTGCGTTAAGAATGACTTAAATTTGACTATGTTTAAATAAATTTTTTTAAATAAGACGAATGGTCAAACTTGAGGACATAACTGTTTATTTGTAGATCATTATCTGGAATACTAAACTTAGCTGATTTTTTGCAGTCAGTGCAAAGCTCATATACGCAGAGATAACTATATATACAGTGTCTTCAGGGGTTTAATGAAATTTCTCAGCAACTTATATTATCTAGGCTGTGTCGTGTCGTGCTTCACGCATGTTATCTGGACGGAGGACTGGTTAAAGTAAAAAGCTGAAGAAACAAAGGCTATACTAAATGTTGTAAAAAGAAGGTTGTAAAAAAGGCTATACTAAACGACGAACTTGATGCTTAGACGAACTTGACGGCAAAAGATGCAAAATATATATTGTATGGAGTTGTTGGATGACAGTGACCGCGCAACAGATCGTTCTCTTACGGTGGCCGACAACTGCTGCAGATGGTCAACGACGCGAGTACAACACGGTTAGTTTTAAATGTGCCTAAGTCGTCTTGGTAATTCTAGAAAAAAAAAAATAACTTTAGAGGCTATTTGAGCTATTGTTTCTATAAACGGCAACATCATGCATGTGGGGTTTTTTTTTTTACAAGCCTAATATCACATTTGATGGCTTTTAGTGTTAACGATGCATGATTTTGGATCTACTCATCCTAATTTATAAGATGCTTGACTTTTTCCACAAACTTTAACCACATTTTATTTAAAAATTTTATAAAATGTCACTTCTTTGTCGTGGATTATTTTACTAATAAAAAGCTCTTCAAGAATAACTTAAATTTGATAAAATTGTATAAATTTTTTTAAATAAGGCAGTGATCAAACTTAGAGCAAAAAGAGTCAAATGTCTTATAATTTAAAATAGAGTAAATACTAGAGGGCCAAATAATCTTTTATGATACTAGCAAATATGCCCGTGCGTTTACAACGGGTAGAAAAAGAGACTATCAAACATACATGAAAAAAATACTATCAAACAATCATGGATAATGATCACGGGATTATACTTACCTATTTAGTTTTATCCTTTCGATAAATTTTTAAAGATATAGTTTATTTTTAAGATGGCTGTAACATTCATAATATATAAAAATTAATGTTGGCAATAATTGGCTTGTTCGCTTTATCTAAAAAGACGTTTCGAACTTATCAGCCAACAATATTTTTTTTCATGAAAAATCAATTGTTTCAACAGTGTTTGGCTTATCGTACCGAAGTCCTGCCCCTTAATATGTCATTGTGTAAATATTATTAGTTTTCATATTATGAGAAAGATAAAAAAAGTGGTAAATAAAATAAAAATGAAGAAAAATAATAACGGAAGACGTTCCGTAAAAGCAACTAAACCCAAATATAAAAAAAAAAAGCAAACGCCAAACTTACTACATGCAGGAACCTGGGCATGCAACGGAACAAAAAACAAAAACACCGAAAAAAAGTTTTTAAAAAAAGGTAAACCAAGAAAACTCTTCATACTTTATTATTATAAAGTCCTTATGTGATTAGGATTCATATTTAGCTTATTTATAGAATTGGGAGAGATCTATTCAGATTTGTTTTCTATTTGGATTAAATTGGTAGAGCTGTTATATATTAGACAAAAAAAACTACTCGAACGATGGACACAAAAGGTAGGAGTGAAATTTTGCAATATTTTGTGTATGTTTTGCAATAAAAAAATACGTATTTGAATCGGACTCGGTGCGTTGACGTGGTTTTGTCAATACGTACTCAAAATAGTTTGAAACTCTAGAATGCGATTTTTATGCATGTCGGAGATTCAGGGTGCACAAACCAGCTCCTTGGTCAGTCCATGTGTAACATCCAGCATGTTGATCTTTGATTCAGGCTCCAACATCCGATATCTCTTCAGGCTTTGTCAATCCGTAGAGGGAATCCGTAGAGAGAGGCAGGGCACACCTATGAAGGCTCATATTCAATCACAAACATGATTTTTTTTCTTATTTATATATAAACCGGCACACAAATCATGAGCAGGACTCCATGTCCGGATAGGAAACATGGCCCGCGAAAGTTTGGGGTATTTTTTATGGCAAATCTAAGAAATCGCTCTTTTTAGTATTATATATTATCCAAAACGGATCAATCATTGTCGAGTATAATTTAGGACTCTAGCCTTGGATGGAAATAGGGACTTTATTTTATATTAGAATTAGAATTCATAGCTATCCAAATGCATCTAAGCCCTCATATAAACACAGGACATATATTGTCCGCGACAAAAAAAAAACTCTTAATTAATTGTTTGGTACTTGAAGGGAGACTGACAAAAAAAAATGGATGGACCAAAAAAATGGGTTGAAATTTTGCCTCTTTATTATTAGATATAGATATAGATATAGATATAGATTATTTTTTCTAGTGCCATACTGCGTGAAGAAGAATATTTATGGGGCTGCGTGAAGAATATCCCTCTTCCGATCGGAGAGTAAAATATGGCTTGTACCTTGCTTGTGTTTCTCTTCCTCAATTGCAGCATAATCTGACTATCTGAGTATTGTATTATGTATACCGTGTATTCTTCGAACTGTCTAATATATGTCACGATCTAGGCCCCGATTCAGAATTATAAGATATTATAGTAGTGTTCTTCTAGTTACCTTGTTCTTACTATAATTTTAACATATTATATATCTAAGTACATATCACAAACTAAAAGAAGAAAAATTAAACTCGAGGCCTTTATCAAGATCGATCCTTTACACAAGCAAAGGCACCGTGATTTCACCAGGAAGTTATGTATAATAAAAATAAAAAAAAAAAAGAGTACTCTAGTCCTATTTCTCTTTAGAATTATTTTTCTAATAAATAGACAATAATGCATGCAGGCAACAGCTAGCAGCCAACCCCAACTTTTGGTGGCATCTTAGATTTGGAATGATTCCTCTATATATAATAATATATATAGTGATATAGTGATAAAACCCATCAGGCAGCAGCTAGCAGCCCAACCCGAACGAATGATGAAGGGTAAATAAAATTTCGTCCGACCGCAACCACGTGATTGAGCTGCCAGCACGCGGACGATTATATTAAATTTCTGTCTCAGTCTGAGTCTCTCAAGTAAACGCCAGTATAGTCTATCCCCGCTGTGATAGCTGCTGCTGTCTGCCAAAAGTAGATCTTCAATTCTTAGTGTAGAGATTGGTGGTATGATTATTAACATCTATTTTACTATGTATCTAAATATAATAACATGCCTAGATATATAGTAAAATAAATAAATAAAAATAATTTATAAATTAGAATGGAAGAAGCGGAGACAATTGCAAGCGGGCAACAGTCAATATCCGTGCTTCGTCATACTCTATATTCATCCTCTAAAAAGTAATATTCTAGCCTGGTCATTAAGATTATCTCCTCCTAGATTGTTTTTTTTCCCCGCACCCATCCATACTCTATATCATCCTCTATCTACTGCGGGACCCACTTATCAGTTTTTATTTAATAATAAAACCTCCCTTCCCTTCCCCCTCTCTCTCTGCCGGCGAAGTTCCCAGCGCGCCCCTCCTCCCCGGCGGGCATGCTTTCGGCCTGCGGCAGGCAGCGCCCGGCGCCCCTCCCCCGCCCGGCCGGGCGAGTACCACGGGCGGCAGCGCCGCTGGCCGAGCGCAGCGCGCCAGCTCCGGCGTGGCGGGCGCATCGAGGGCACGGCAGCGGCCACTTCCACCGGCAGGGCGGCGTGTGGCGCGCGAGGCAGAACGGGAGGCAGCAGAAAGCGCGGCCGCGCGGCGGAGTCTCTGCGCGGCCACTTCCAGCGGCGGAGCTCCCGCGGCCGGGCGGCGTGGAGGCGCGCGGCGAGCGCTGGCGAGGCGAGCCCAGCGGCCGCTTCCGGCTAGCTTGGCGCCTCCCGCATCTCGCGCCGAGGAGCAACCCCGCTCGTCCTCCTACTCCACTGCGTGTCCTCGCCGCCGCCGGCGTCAGAAACTCCCTGCTCTCCCTCTCTGCCCTTGCTGTGAGCGTCGAGGTAGGGCAGCGCGGCGTTCAAGGCCCGCTTCCACCGGACGGGGGCGGCGTCGTGGATAGCGCATGCTCCTCGCGCCCGGCGTGGAGTTTCACGGAAAAGTGATCCTAGAGGATCGTTTACCATCCCATTGCAGAGATAGTCTCATTCCTCCATATAGCGGTAGTAATAGATATATAAATAAACCCCACGCTTTAGTTGACCTAGCCGCCCATTCTGCAACACAGACAAGTAGGAACTAACTGGACAAGGCGACAAGGCGCCGCGAGGTCACCGGCGGCGGGGCGGACGATCTCCAGCGCCCCCCACGAGCTGCGGGCGGGAGTACCTATCACGGTGAGACAACGCAACACATCCCCTGGTTTTCCCTGTTCTCCGAGGGCTGGGGGCCAGGGATTGGTCAGGTTTTCGAGATTTTTCTGTCGAGGAGGATTTGCAGACCGCTTGTTCTCGCCGGGGGTGGAGTCTGCGGGGAGTTGACGGCGGAAGGGACCGCAGGGAGGCCGTTGACTGCAGGGTTTCTGTTCGTGAATCTCGGTCATGGCAGGTAGCTCTGCAATTCATAACCATGGGCAGGGAAGTTATGGCGGCAACAATTTATTCAATCTACACCCATCACGCAAGCAAAATTTGAGCTCCTCAAGGGGAGGTTTTAGTCTAAATCAGAAGGGGCGGCGGGCAATGTTGAAGGATTTGGACAGAGAATAGTTGGGCATGAGAAGTGCTCCATGCAAGGAGGGGTGGTATGGTGTGTTAGAGAAAGCAAGGTGGGCGGAGGAAATTTGAAACAATCTCTTCACAGATTGCGTTGATGAGGACAGTCAGAAGGATCCAGTGAAGGGCGTAGACCTGAGTCCACGATCCAGGGGATCTCTGTTTCCAGAAAGGGAAGGTTGGAGGGAACAGAGGTTGAAGACGATGGGGAAAAGGCGGTTCCACACTTTGACTTACAAGTCTTTCCAGAGCTTCTAGAATGTGGCCCCATTGGGCGATTCTCAAATTGGGCTGTGACGGAGGATACTTCAATGTGGACTTTGGAAAGAATATTGAGGAGCTTTTGGGCACTCGTGGAAGCCACCTTAACAGGAGGGGTGGTTCTGGAAACCTAAACCAATTGCCGTCGGAGATGTGTTGTTTCTAGCAAGAGAGGAGGAGGTCCGAGGGGGGGATACACTGCCAGGAGAATAGTTAGGGGTTCCATCTCCAAGTCCACTTGAGAAGTCCTTTCATGAGGCGACCAAGCACAAGAAGATGTCAAAGGGATCAACAAAGGGGGTGGTGGTTCGATCATGGTCCAAGTCCCTAGCGGAGATATGAGGAAGATTGGAATAGAGAGCGAGAGAAGGAGAGGAATACATAGAGAGATCGGGGGAAGATCTAAGAGAAAGGTTGTCAAGGGAGAAATTCAAAGGAGAAAATGAGAGTCGGAGGTTTCGAGGAGCTATGCAGAGGAAAGGTTTTTTAGATCGGGGAGGCCAACCTTTTGGGCGCAGAGGACATGAGCAGAGAGGAGGTAATCAAGGAGGGCAGTTTCAATGGAGTGACAATCAGGGATGGCAAAATCAGCGTGGCGGTGAACAGGGGTTAACAACATCAGAGAGGAGGAACAAGATGGGAAGATCCATAGAGGTGGAGAGCAGGGCTGGCAGCATCAGAAAGGGAGGGAGTACGAAGGACAATATCAGAGAAGAGATGATCAGGCATGGAAGAGCTAGAGGGCTGGTGACATGAAGGCTCCTGCACAAAAAAGAGAGGCTGACATGGGGAAGAACATTGTTCCTCACAAGGATAGTGGGGGGAGTGGGTACCTGGAATCACAAGGTCATATGAACATTGAGAAGGGTGAAAGAAGGGAAGATTTCAGAGGAGGATTTAGAGCTAAGGACCTAGGAATGTGCTATAGGTGTGGGAAAGAAGGTCATCATCAGGGCTACATGTAAGAACCCACCTTTACATTATAAATGTAGGAATGAAGGACATATGGTTTATCAATGTAAGGGAGAAGGGGGAGCCTGCTTGAATATGAGGGGCTATGGTTTCCCTAACCTGGGTTTTTTCAGCCTCAAGATACCAGGTGCCACTTCAGGGCCTGTGATGGAGAATATGGGGCTGGTGCAGGTTCTGAGTGGGGTGGCCAACTGCACAAAAATTGAGGAGGAACTCAAACACCTGGTGGACCCTGAGTGGGACTGGAAAGTTAAACAAGTTGCAGAGTATGAATTTCTGGTAGTTTTCCCTAACAAGCTCACCTTGAATACCTTTTTCAAACCCAAAAAGTTGGAATTGGCTTTACATAATATTGAAGTCAATGTCTCCAAAGCTGAGAGTTTCATGGACAACAAACAAGTTGGAAACAGGTTGGGTACAGATCTCCAAAATTCAGTTTTTGCCGGAACGAGGAGGCTATCAAACCGGTAGCTGAGCTTGCTTGGTGAAGTACTAGTGGTGGATGAACTCTCTTTAATCGAGGGGATGGCCCAATGGGGTAAAAAAATCAGGGGCTAGGAAAATTGCCAAGATCAAAGGTGACATTGAAATCTTCATCGAGGGTGAAGGGTATCCCTTTAGATTTACACCGGAGTTGCCTCAAAAAAAGGGTGGAGATCGAGAAAGTGGAAGTCACAAAAAAAGGAGGATGATCGATCGATGAGGAAGAAGAAGATGAAAATGATAGGCTAACTGAGTGGGAAAAGATGAAGAAAGAATTCAAAGCAAAACAAAAAGGCTCAAACAGGACTGAGGACAACAGGGGCAACCAAGAGAAGACTGAAAATAAGAAGGGGAGTGCTAAGGATGATCTAGTTGAGGGGGAAAAGGAAACTAACCATAGGGAATTAGCTCAATCCGTAAGTCCAAGGAGATAGTATGATGCATGAAGAGGTGAACTTAGGAGGAAGGGTTAAGACAAAATGAATGGGAGATGGATCTCGCACAACATAGAAAGAGCTTGGAAAATTGATAGGAGGGAGACCATTCTACCTCTATCTATGATGAGTAAGGAAGGGAAACTATTGGTATTCACCGAGGAAATGATAAACCAACAAGAACCAAATTACAGGTGCTTTCACAAATCACGATAATGATACATTCTCTCGTGGGAAAGGAACAATGATCCCTGTATGGAGGATTATGAAGAAATGGAAAAACAGATGAGCTACACTAGCCCCGAGTTTGAGGAACAACTGCTTACTGATCGGGATGCTGATATAGAAGGAGGAATACAGGATCAGGGAAAGGAAGTCAGGGAACAGCCTGATAACCTGAATGAGAAGGAAGTGTCCAACATAAAAAGCCAGTTAAAGAGATATCCTCCAGTTAAGGCAGCAAGGCAGAGTGCTAGACTGAGGAAGGAAATGGAGGGGGACAAATCCAAAGGGAAGTCTATATCTTGGATAGAGGAGGACTTCATGGCAGGTACGAATGACACTAACCATAATCCTTTTACGGTTCTTGATCTCATAGAAGAAAAAGATCTCAATAATATTTTGGGGGATTGTGATATTGTCTTAGGGGGTCATAATGGGGAGGAAATAAGGACATTCTAGATGAAATGATAGCTAAAGAGAAAACTAAGGGCAGCTGTAGCGGAAGCCCAGTATATTGCCTATAGAGACCAAATAATATTTCAGTCAAACTGGATTGAATCTAAGAATCTTGGTCTGGGGAAAGCAGACAATAAGGATAGAAATTTCAATCCAGAACCTGGTGGGGATGGGGGAATAAAAGAAGGCTCGTCAACTCAGGGGAGGGAGTCTAGTCTTGTTTTAGAACAGGGATCACACATGGAGGGGAGGGATGCTAACCTAGGTTCTACCCCTAGGTCTGAGGTTAGCCAGAAAGTGTTAACTGAATTGGAGAAGGATGAGGAGTTAGTAGTGGATGAATGGGGGACTGTGGGTGTGGATATTGAAGGGGACAGCGGGGAGAGAATGGCAGGGGAAAAAAAGGGGGTATGGGCACTGGGAAAGGGAGCTCAAAATTGGAAAGGGAACTTAGAAGACTATGCATAAAATGAAAATCCTATGGTGGAATATTAGAGGGATGGGGAAGAAAGCTAGGGTGAGCCAATTGAAAGATATCATTGGGAGAGAGAAGTGTGACATTGTGGGTTTACAGGAGACCATCAGACAGGATTTCCAAGATAGCGAGCTTCGAGACTTGACTAATGGGGTTCCTTTTCTGTGGAGTTGGATCCCCTGCCAAAGGTCACTCAGGGGGTGTTCTGCTAGGGGGTTAAAGATGAATGTTTGGAAGTTGAAAGGGGATTTCTTTGTGGAAGCTTATATAAGAAACAGGCTAAACAATGTAAGATGGAGGGTGGTGGTGGTATATGGACCAGCTAACCATAAGCTTTCTAGAGATTTCTTAGCTGAGTTACAACAATGTTGTCTGGAGTCTAATTTGCCTATAGTAATAGGGGGTGATTTCAATCTGATCAGGGAGAAAAAAGACAAAAGCTCTATGCAAGGGGACAGTAAGCTCATGGAGCTATTCAACAGCTTTATTGAAAATAATAACCTAAGGGAGATTAAGAGGTGGGGTTCAAGATTTACTTGGACTAACAAACAACTGAGCCCAGTTCAAAGCAATATTGACAGAGTGCTGTGCTCTATAGAGTGGGAAAAGATGTTCCCTCTGTGTACAGTGAAATCCCTGACTAGAGTGGGTTTAGACCACTGGCCACTTGTTTTGGATGATGGTTCACAGGATAAGCCCAGTAAGAGAATTTTTAAATTTGAGAACCAGTGGTTACAAAGAGAAGGCTTTTTTCAGATGATAGAGGAGAGGTGGAACTTGATGAAACTGAATGGAAAGATTTACTCCCTTGATAATTGGCACAAGAAAATAGGTACACTAAGATCCTTTCTAAAGGGGTGGGGAGGTAATCTAAAAGGGGAACACAAGAGGATCAAAGAAGATATACTGCTTCAAATAAGAGAACTGGATGATCAAGAACAAGAAGGGGGCTTAGCTAAGGCACAATATAGGGAGAGATACAGGTTGGAGGAAGAGTTAGAAGAGATTTTAAATGAGGAAGAATTGTACTGGCAACAAAGGGGGAGTGAAAAATGGGTGCTACAAGGGGATGCAAATACTAATTTCTTCCATTTGGTGGCCAATGGAAGGAGAAGGAAGAAAATGATCCTGCATCTTGAGGAGGAGCAGACAGATTGTGGAACCAAAGGAAATATAGGAAATCATTTACAAGTTTTACAAAAACCTGTTTGGAATGCAAAAGGAGAGGAATATACACCTTGCTGATAGAACCTGGGCAGGATCAAACAGGCTCTCAGGGGAGGACAGAACCTTTCTTACAAGACCCTTCTCAATGGAGGAAGTGGAAGCTGTAATTAAGAATTTGAAATCAAACTCAGCCCCTGGTCCTGATGGCTTTAGTTATTCTTTCTATAAGGCATGTTGGCCAATAATCAAGGAGGACTTCATGAAATTGGTTGATGATTTCTACAAAGGGGAATTGGACCTGGTTAGGTTGAATTATGGTGTGATCACATTGATACCTAAGATTCAGGATGCTGTGAATGTTAAACAGTTTCGCCCAATTTGTCTGTTGAATGTGAGTTTCAAAATATTCTCTAATCTGCTCATGGAAAGAGTAACGGCAGTGGCTGACAAGCTAATAGATAGAACTCAGACGGCCTTCATAAAAGGGAGGTATATTTTGGATGGTGTGGTTATGCGACATGAGACATTGCATGAATTGAGAACAAAGAAAATGAAAGGAATTGTGTTCAAGATTGACTTCGAAAAAGCTTATGACAGTGTGAAGTGGGGTTTTGTAAGGGAAGTAATGAGGAAGAAAGGTTTCAATGACCAGCTCATAAGTTGGATTATGGAGACTGTAGAAGGGGGGAAAGTATGTATTAACATCAATGGGGAGAATGACCCTTACTTTAAGTCATATAGGGGTTTGAGACAAGGAGATCCCTTGTCTCCTTTACTGTTCAATCTGGTTGGGGATGCTCTGGCCCATATATTGAATAAAGCCAAACAAAAAGGTCATATCAAGGGGCTGGTGTCACATTTAGTGGATGGGGGTTTGTCACACCTGCAATACGCAGATGATACCATCCTGTTTCTAGAGAATGATGAAGCAAGCATTAGGAATCTTAAACCGCTACTGTATTGCTTTGAATGGATGTCAGGGCTGAAGATAAATTATCATAAATCAGAAGTTTTCACTTTGGGGCTGTCAGATATAGAACAACAGAGAGTTGCTAATGTGTTGAATTGTAAAATTGGTAGTTTGCCAATGATATATTTGGGGATACCTGTGTCAGATAAACATTTAGGGGCTAGTGTTCTGGAGAAAGTAGCTCTGAAAGTAAGGAAGAGGTTACAACCTTGGAAAGGGAAAACTTTGTCATCAGGGGGAAGACTGATATTGACTAATACCTCGCTGAGCAGTATTCCAATTTACACAATGGGGGTGTATAGACTTCAAGAGGAGGTGCATCAGCATATGGATACTACCAGAGCAAGGTTTTTTTGGCAAGGGGCAAATGAAAACTTTAAGTACCACATGGTTAAGTGGAGTAACTCTTGTTCACCAAAGGAGTGTGGGGGGCACAGGGATTTTGGAAACTAGAACCTTAAATGAGGCTTTACTAGGGAAGTGGGCTTGGAGAGTGCTGCAATCTGATCCAAGGGATGTTTGCGCTGAACTTCTCCATAAAAAATACTTGAGGAAGAATAGCTTCCTTCAGTGCTCAAATGTTGGGGGCTCTCAGTTTTGGAGGGGGGATTGTAAAGTCTAAAGAAAATCTAAAATGGGGTCTGAAAATGGAGGTACACAATGGACAATCGATTAGATTCTGGGAGGAAGTTTGGATAGGGGAGACACCTCTAAAACTGCAATTTCCATGTCTATATAATCTTTGCAAAAATAGGGGCTGCCTGGTGGCTGATTGTTGGGAGGGAGATGGGTGGAACTTAGAGTTCAATCGCCCATTAGGAGAAAGAGAATGGCTGGAATGGGAAAATCTAGTAGATACCTTAGATAACTACCCTCTGGAGGAGGGCCCTGATAAAGCTAGATGGGTGCTGGAAAAATCAAATGCATACTCCACGAGATCCATGTACAGAAGGCTCATGTTTAGGGGAGTTACAAATTGTAGGATGAAGAAAATGTGGAAGAGCAAACTTCCCCAGAAATTAAAAGTTTTCGCTTGGCTGGTTCTTCAAGATAGAATCCAGTCAGGGGGAGAATTTGAAGAAGAGATTGTGGAAGGGGATGAGAAATGCTGCATATGTAGAGTCTTAGAAACCAGTGAGCACATCTTTTTCAATTGTCATCTAGCTAAAGTTGTGTGGGTATGTTTTAAAGAGGCCTTGGGGTGGGAGAGGATACCCAGAAGTTTTGCTGATGTGATGGAGCATTGGCTACCGTTAGGGGGGCCGACATTATCATATAAAAGTTTTTCATGTTCATCATTACATTATGGGGTATCTGGTTGATTAGAAATAAAATGGCAATTGAGAAGAAATTTCCTAAGGACTCAAAGGAAGTTTTTCTCAAAATCTTCAAATTGATGCAGAAATGGCGAATACTCTTGAAGAACTCGGATGCAAAGTTTATGGATGAGAAGATGGAGGTCATGAGACGGTGGCTGGAGGATTTTTGGCTCCGCGCCAACGAGCTGGAAGTAGAAGGAGTGCTGTGACTGTCTCTGCATCGCTTCTCCGGATGTAATAGTTGGATTGGCCCTGGACGGGGTGCTCTTCTGCAGTGCAAGCTGGTGTCCCCAGTAGTAGCATGACTTTAGTTTTATTTTCTGTGATGCCTTCCTCATGTTCTCCTCCCCCCCGTGTTTGCTTTTTCCTGTAGTTTGTTTTGAGAATGTTTGTATGACTTTCATGGCTTTCTATAAAAGTCGGGATGGTTTCCTCCGTCAAAAAAAAAAAAATATATAAAACCCCACTGAACGATGAACTGTGCAAAATTCCGTCCGACCGCAAGCACACGTGATCGAGCTTACAACTTGACTTGTCTGCAAAACTGGAGATACCATACTAGCCAGTAAAAGAGGCTCGCGAGTCTGGACATGAACACGATTCAACAGAATGTCAAAAAAAAAATCACGACCAACAGGCTGGCGCCGGTGTGGAGTGTCCGCTCACCACCACTGCAACCCTGTCGTCTGTCGTCTTAGCTTGGCAGGGGCGAAAAAGGCGGCACGACGCCACAAGTGGTGTTTACTAAACTTTTATAACTAAACTTTTATATAATACAGTCGTTTTACCGAGAAATGATGAATAGGGATAAAATTGAGGAGAAGCATTAGGTCACCGCCACCCCACACCTCTCGGACTCGGTGCTTATCGTCGCCGACGCGACCAAGGGTGTCCACGACCAGATCCACGCTGCGTTTCGCCCAGTGTCCATCGAGCACTTGCGCTCCTGCCTTCCCCGCTGCGTCCGCCGCCACGACCCACCTCCGCCGCGTCTACCACAGCAGCTTCTGCGCTCGCGACGTGCTGCTTTGTCAGGAACTGTCCAGTGGTGGGCCGACATGTACAGCCCACGCAGGCCCAAGATGGAAGAGACGAGCAGTACAAAAGGAGGGAACCGGCAGCAGTCGAAGGGCATCGAAGAATATTGAGAACAAACATATCTCCATCTCCTGTTCATCTTCCTCGCCGAGCCTCCCTCCGCAGGTCTCGATTTCTCCTCCTTCCATGGTCTAGTTCTCAAATCCTCCATCTAGATTGCTTTGCTTGCTCCAGACCTCCCTTCCCTTGAGGTCGTGTATTCCGATTGTATCTAGACCGAGCTATCCTGTGAACTGGTTCAAGGGTGTGCTAACAATTGGTATCAGAGACAACGATTCTCGGCCTAATTCCATGGATCCTGCTTCCCCTACCGAGATCTCTCCTTCTACCCAGTTCCTGCTCGACGAGATGCGCAGGATGTTCGCCGAGGCTGATGCTCGTTGGGACCAGCGCTTCGCCAGGCCACAGCAGCGTGCACGCGGATGCGCTCCCTCCTCCTGCAACGACGACTCGGGTGCCGTCCCTGTGGATGGGGTCGTCACCTCCACCCACCCCGACGCGCCGAACGACGCCGTCCAGGAGGTCACCATCGACGTCATCCCTCAGCCCAGCCCCGTGCTCGACGCCGCCTCCTCCGTCCCCGACGCGCTCCCCAACATCGCCCTCCAGGAGCTCGCGTCCCCGCCTCTGGACGAGACCACGAGGGCCTGCGGCGTCCCCCTCTGAGTCGCCCGCGCCATCGCCCGCCGCCACCGCGGTCACCCAGCGTGCCCGCAAGTTCGACATCGTCGACCTCGACCGCCTCAACCTCCTTCCCGACCCGCTCCTCGGCAACATCGTCTCCCCGCCTTCCCCTCAAGGATGCCGCACGGACGGCAGTGCTCTCCCGCCGCTGGAGGCTCTCTCTGGCCGCACCCGCCGGAGGTGAGCTCGTGTTTGTCGGCGTGAACATACAGCGGCTCCACAAGGACTTCGCGGCAGACGACCCAGGCCATCTCCTCTGCGTCCGCCTCGGCCCCGTCAAACACGTGCTCCATGCCACCCCACTCGGTGGCTACGACGGCTCCTCGACGACGACCCGCAGTCCGGGCGTAGCCCACCATCCGTCGCGCCGCTCCGTCCTGTCCATCGGTCGCAATGGCCAGGCTCCCCTGGCGCGGCTGCCGCGCTCCGCGCCCGATGCTGTAGGCGCTGCAGGTGGTGGGCTGCTGGCTTGGGTGATGGCTGCGGGGTCAGCGCAGGCCACATGTTCGACGATTTGCCCGGCCGGCGGCAGCAGCTTCGCCGACGTCCCCATCGGCGCGCTCCTGGCGGAGGATATGCTCCGCGAGATCAGCCCCCCGACATCACGGCGGCCCGTGCCAAATCCGCTGACACGGCCGACTCCGTGCTTCTCCGGAACCGCCCCTGTCGGGCTGGCTTTCGCGCCGTCCCAGTCATTCACACCGGCTGGCGAGGCGGGAGCGTTCGAGTCAGAGGCCACGGCTCCTTCCCCCGTCGACGAGCCGTACCGCGACGATGCTGCGGGGGCGGAACACTCCGGCATGGGCGTCATCCACGACATGTGGATGCCGCTGGACTGCGGCAGCGAGCGCGACTTCGACGACTCCATCCTACAGAACATCCGCTCCTCTCCTTCGCCGGCGTTTCCTTCCATGTCAAATCCAGCGGAAGCAGCGGAAGAGATTGTAGCTGTCATCGACTCACGCTCTGCTCTTGGGCCTGCTATTGTGGTATTCCAGGACGTTTCCGAGCATATTCAGCCAAGGTATTTCACTGCTAAACTCACCCCTGCATACTTGGTTGATGATGCTGCTGTTCGGCTCTGCTATGCATCCGTTTACACACATGTTGTTCAGAGGGTGTCTCAGAATCTAGTGCAGCTAAGGTTAAATTGGCCACCACCTGAGCAGCTTGAGATACTGGGTATTGGTGATCCTGTCAGGCCTACATTTTGGCGATCCTTTAGCTGTGCGACATCGTGGTACAGTACATGGTCTGGGCACAAGTCATGTCATATTTTGCTATATGATGTTTATCCTCCATATGGAGTGCTACAAATGCAGACACTATTGAAAGTCCCTTGGCCACCAGTTTGGAAAATCTTGACTGGTAGTATTAAGCAGTTTCAGTTGCCTCAGTGGTTGTATCCCTGTCAAAGGCCGCAAAATATGTTCCTGACTACATCACTGTCAATGATGAATACTGGTTCACTGAGTCTCAAGATGGGTCACAGATGGCCAGTGGAAGAACCTGTCTATTGGATTTATTGCAATCCACATTATACAGTTGCACGGGCCCTCTTCATTTGGCATTTTATTACTCTAAGAAGCGTCAAGATGCT
This sequence comes from Chrysopogon serrulatus, assembly GCA_015844335.1. Taxonomy (NCBI): domain Eukaryota; kingdom Viridiplantae; phylum Streptophyta; class Magnoliopsida; order Poales; family Poaceae; genus Chrysopogon; species Chrysopogon serrulatus. The sequence continues at coordinate 16,566 of JADLZL010008184.1, read as the reverse complement.
GAGTGTGAGCCAGCGTGTACTTATACTACTTGGATGCTGGATTGTTGAGCATACAGGCTGCATCAGGAAATTGTCTGTTCACAAGGCTGGAGTGAATGGGTTCATTATTTGCTGCATTGAGTTGCAGCCATGGCCACCCCCCTGATATACTTCATATTCACATTAATAGTGAGTGGGTTGAGACAGATTTAGTTGCCAACAGTATGTTATTGCATCAGTTTACTACAACTGGCGTCATGTGGGTGCTAATTGAAATTAATTATCTTGCTCATGAGGAGTTTCAGTTCAGTTATGAGATGGAAAAGCTGATGGAAACTACTTTTTATGGTTCTGCTTTCGGATTGGGCTCGCTGGTTATCCATTCTCCTTGCTCGGGTTGCCTTGTTCAGATTAGTGCCATGGGATCGGGTGATTCACAACTCTTGCTATCTGTGAGTGTGGCTGGCTGTGCACTGGTTCAAGAGCGAGTACAGCCGAAGTGTGGTGGCAATTATCTGTGTTTCTTGCTTGATGTGACAGAACAGCAATTTCGAGTTGCAAGGTCATGTACCAAGTGCAAGGTAACCTGCTGGGAATTCATGCTGCTTGATATGGGCTTCTTGACTAGCAACAAGAAAGTGCAGTACATGGAGACATCAACTATGCATCTGCAACATGAGTGGTTTGGGACAGTCATTGTGGAGTTTCTGCAGAACAACAGCTCATCACAGTTTCCTGTTTCTTGTCAAGTGGAAGTCTATGTTGCTATTAGCACGGATGAGGTGTACTGGCAGCCACATTTATCATTCCGTCGTTCTCAGTTTGCACTTGGCACTGCTTCCGTGAACTCAGTGGGATGGCAGATGCTTGTCCGAGGAAGATACTGGAGCTCGATTGTCAGTAACTTGTTATGGTTGGAGCTTGGAGTTGGGCAGCTCATGTGCATCGGCCCAGAGAGATCATTCAAGGGAGGATCAGCCCAGACCGCCTCCATGGCCCCTTTTCCTAGGAGAGCAAGTTGTGCACCGGTTTGGACTGGCAAAACTTCAAGAAGCGGTTCGTCCAGTCTTTGGGACCCCGGTGGTTCCATCTTCTCCATTGGCTTGGGGGCAAGCCGAACTTCAAGAAGGGGGGAATGTCAGGAACTGTCCAGTGGTGGGCCGACATGTACAGCCCACGCAGGCCCAAGATGGAAGAGACGAGCAGTACAAAAGGAGGGAACCGGCAGCAGTCGAAGGGCATCGAAGAATATTGAGAACAAACATATCTCCATCTCCTGTTCATCTTCCTCGCCGAGCCTCCCTCCGCAGGTCTCGATTTCTCCTCCTTCCATGGTCTAGTTCTCAAATCCTCCGTCTAGATTGCTTTGCTTGCTCCAGACCTCCCTTCCCTTGAGGTCGTGTATTCCGATTGTATCTAGACCGAGCTATCCTGTGAACTGGTTCAAGGGTGTGCTAACATGCTTCGCCACTTGTGACGGCCCATCTGGCCATCCATAGCTGACCCTGTGTGAGATTATATTGCATATCGTGGATTGTTAACACACAGACTAGTACTTCCCCCTCTCGCTATTTCCTGCCACGGCCACTCCAGGCTCCAGTAGCAGTGCTTTGTACAATTACTCTACAATTACTAGCTTCACTTGCCGATTGTATACTTCCTTACTTCACCCATGCATATACGTATATGAAAATAAATTTAATGGTGCGTAATTAACTTTGACAGCTGATACATACACATTCGGAATTAGGATCGAGAAACTGAGAACAGCTTGTGCTGCTGGCACGTCACAAAATTTTACCGGCAATGTCGTACAGATGCGGAGTATTGCAGAAGCAGAGCAAACTAGTAAGCTACTTGCCGGACAAACTATAATTTATAACAGTAGTTTAATCGTTAAACTAGACTGCAAATTTTCGCAAAAATATAAATTCGATCGAAAATTGATGCATGTTACACAATGCGCAATTGTGCACAGACAAAACAAACAAAAATTCTCTCTGGTTCTCCTCCGCCACCACCAAGCCCAAAACCCGACACACCCTCTCACCCCAAATCCATGGCGCCACCTCGCTAAACCCCCAACCACCGGTCCGCCCTTCGCTTCCCAGCGCCCCATGGCGCTCTCCGAGCTCTCGCTCCACCACTCCCTTCGGCCTCTCGTCCTACCCCACCATCCACCACTCCTCCCGCTCCGCTTCCTCTCCTCCTCCTCCTCCTCCTCCCGCCACGTCTCCTCCTCGTCCGCCGCCCCCCGCCCTCGGCCTCCCCTCTTCCTTCACTCCACCGGCAATCGCACACCCCCACCCTCCACCAGCACGGGCACACCGTGGCTGCAGAAGTGGTGCCCGCCGAACCCTCCTGTCCCGCCCCACCTCCCGCTCCCATGCCGTTCCCGACCACGTCCAGCGACTGCATCGTGCACCGACTCCGCAACCACGGCCTCGCCTCCGATGACGACGACCCCTCCGCTGCCACGGCTGCGCGCAGCTGCCGAGGCACCAAAGCGCCTCGGCGACCTGCTCGACCGCAGCTGGGCACGGCCCGCCGCCAGCTTTGACGACACCATCCTGCCTTGGGAGAGAGAGGACGAGCCCACTGGGCCGGCCAGGGACAAGGAGGATGGAGCCAAGCGGAGGCGGGTCAAAGCGCCCACGCTGGCCGAGCTCACGATCGAGGACGAGGAGCTCAGAATGACGCTTCGCGACCGCATCACCGTGCCCAAGGCCGGAGTCACCACGGCCGTCACGGAGAAAATCCATGACGCCTGGAGGAAGTCGGAGCTGGTCCGCCTCAAATTCCATGAGGACATGAAGACAGCGCATGAGCTCGTTGAGGTTTGCACCATTTTTCCTAGGCGCTCTGATCTCGAATTATGTGGCACTTCCAGCTTGTTGGTCAATACTGATTAGTTTAGTGGTGCAGTAGTAGCAATTAAAACCTGCATTGTCCAGTTAACTGCATTGAATTTGAGTCTCAATCGGAGTTGTTGGTTGTCTTCCAAAAATGAATTCCTAACTAACTCGAGTTTTTGTGCATTAATCAGCGACGCACAGGCATCAGCTCAATTGGATAGCCTGAATGCTATTACTGACAGTCATGATTGGGATATCAACAATGAAGACTCTTGGATGTATCTCTGGCGCTCCACAGTTTTCTCATCTTCTAAAGCTTATAAGACTCTAACTGGCAGTCATCAACATCAAGCATCACCTCATTTAAATGGGATATTTGGATTGGTACCATTACAATTCTGCAAGTTTGGAGATATACCATTACAATTCGTGTATTTGGAAAACTACCATTATAATTTGAAGTCTCACTAAAGTTTGCCATTAAACGTATCCCAGCCGTTTGGGCCCATTGGCGGGCGATATCACGGACAATACGTATTTTCAGATGGACGTAATTGCCCCTCGCCCATCTGAAAGAAAGGCCTGTGGCCCCATCTCTCTCTCACTCCCTTCTTCCTCCTCCCGCACTTTGCTGTCTCTGTCTCTCTTCTCTGCTGGACCTTGCCGTTCCCAAACCCTAGCCGCCGCTGGCGCGCCCGTGATTCTGCTGCAAAGATTGGATCCGCGCCCCGACCTCGCCCGGCCCGCTCAAGAGTCACCGGACCCTGCTCGAACCTGGAGGCCGCCGGCACTGCTGCAGCACTGGATCCTGCGCCCCCGACCTCGCCCGAGCCCACTCCTGTCATCACCGGACCCTGCTCCAACCTGGAGGATGGTGAGGAGTTGAGCGCAGCAGCTGCTCCCGTAGCCATGGAGGACGCCGAGGATAGGTATTCATTCAACCCTTCATGCTGCTAGTCCTTGATTCAGTATTGGAACATTGCATCTTAGTACCTTTGCTCGTATGTTGTTGATTTTGACAATGTTGCTTGCTGGTAGGGCTCGGTTGTTCTCATTAGAGATTAAAGTTGAAGCTTTCTCTACTACCGGCAAGAATGGTAGGAAAAATATACACTAAGGGTAGTGTGATTACATGGGATGTGGAGGTAGGATCATTTTTCTTTCGAGTTGCTGATGCAAAGCTTGACCAATCAGTTCAAATGGTCCCCTAGTCAGTCTCCCTGCGTGTGGTTTTTTGACAAAAGGATATGTGAAGACACCAGATTAGTTAATGACTTTCAATTGCTTGATTTGTTTGAAATGTATAAGGACCAGATGCATTGTCAGGTTGTAGTAGGAGTTTATAAAAGAACAGTTGCAGATGTCGATGAGTTTGCTACCCTAGAGCCTATCTGTTCCATTCCTCCTGATTGCAACCAAGATCCAGAAAGCAATATGCCTGAAGCCAACCATATTCCACCAGATCATGTTAGCCCTGCTAATAATCCTACTGCTGAGGCAGAAACAGGAGAACAATATGCTTCAGAGCCTGACCTAGAGCCAGACAGGGAACCATACATGTTTGATAATGAGGAGGAGTATGTGGGTGTTAATGATGAGGGTATTTACATGCCAATACCTCCACATCAGCACACTAACCATGCACAGGCTGCTAACAATCATCCTCCAGAACCTTCTTTTGCTAATGCCGGTGGTGGTCCCGCTGAAGGAGGACTTTCTCTTGAGGCAGGGTTGATGATGCAGATCCACGTGAGGCCCAGTCATTCATGATCCGTAGAACCCCAAGATTGTGTTAGAGAGCTATTTCCTCGACATAGTGTCATTCAGAAGGCTATCGCATTTTGCGTTGGAAGATAGGCTTTGAATTTACAAAAGTACAAACCGACCCAACAAGATTCATTGCCAAGTGTAAAGCGTAGGGTTGTCCTTGGCGTATCCATGCTTCTAGGGTTTATGGTGCGAAGACAATAGAGGTAAAATTGTCATTTTAGTATTATTTGCAATCAATATGTATTTTTTTTCCAAACCGATCTGCATTTGTTTGTGCAGATCAAAAGGCTACCTAAAGAGCACAACCAGAAGACTACCAAGCTAGTATTTGGGAAGATGGCCTCCCAAGGTTGGTGTGTAGACAGGCTGGCTAATTGGCTCAAGAAGAATCCAACCAAAAGGCCGGGCCAATGCAAAGACAAGTTAGAAGATGACTTTGCATCAAGTTGAAATACTCCAAGGCATGGTCAGGTATGAAGTGTGCAAATGGAGCAGATTCATGGTACATATGATGAGAGTTTCAGCTTTTATTTAACTGGGCTGCTTCAAATTGAAAAAGTGTCTCCTGTAGTTTAGTACATTCAATTAGAAAGATTGAAAATAAAGACAGTTTTAGAGAATGTTTGTTGCTCTTAGACCATGTGTAGATGGTTTCTTGGCTGATGCAGACCTTTTTATTGGCATAGATGCATCTTGTTTGCATGGTAAATTATAGAGGACAGTTAGCCCAACGCTTGGGTGTTGATGGACACAATTGGTTGTATCACATAGCTTATGGGATTTTTTTGAGTCGAAATTGAAGACAATTGGCAATGGTTTATGGAACAACTACGCAGTGTGATAGGAGATGTTCCAAATTTGGTTATATGTACAGATGCATGCAAAGGTTTGGGAGACCGCAGATTGTTAAATATAAAATCGGAACGTGCCGGATGAGACCAGACAATTCCGTATATACGGCCCTGAAGCCACTTACGACGACATACAGCTATAGAAGTCATGCGCCAATTATGCATATGATTCATTCGGCTAATACGAAGACAAAACATGTAAAGCACTGATTGCCGAATACGCATGCATGAGAAGACATGTTTGAACAAGTGAAAATTAACTACAAGTTGAAGCATAACCAAGCTCGGCAATTCAGCCGACTCGGGGTCCATGAAGAAGGAACTAACAAACTATCACGAGTAAACCCATCAAGAACTTGCATCTGCCGCACGACACTCAATCCTATCAAGATCTAAACGTTTCTAACGTGCAAGAACCCGCAACATGTAACAATCTAGATTGATCTAATTCGGCCACTTGAGCATATGATCTATTTATCATGATAATAAAAGAATAAGAACGTTAAAGAGCGAATAGATCTATAAAAGTGTAGAGCCGAAACTAATCAATCTAGATCGGGCAAAAAAGTGTTACAAATAATTAAAAGCATTAAACACATGCAACACGTGGTAACTTAATGGATCTACTAGATCTTGCCAAATCTAATAGAGCCGATAACTAATCCTTGCTTTGCTAAGCTATCAAGCGGACGCTTTGCCCGCGCGCCATCTAGTCGAGATAAACAAAGCATAAACAAAGACTCGATAACTATCTTGCCTCGCTAAGCTATCAAGCGGGCGCCTGCCGCACGGCCATCTAGTCGAGATAAACAAAGCATAAGCAAAGACTTCCCCGATCATCAAGCGGGCGCTGCCGCCACGGCCATCCAGTCGAGACGAACAAGACTACTTGCATCAACATCTAAATCCACCGCATGATACTAGATATGATAGCAAGGTTGCCGGAACTTACGGAGGTCGACGGATCGATGACTCCTCTCAAAGAACTCGACGACACGACAAAAGGGACTCGAAACTTGGCACGGGGCCGGTTGTGTTGATTTGATTGTGAATATCCTTTACAATGGTCGAGGGTCTATATTTATACCCTGGACATAACATGAATCCTAAGAGATTACGATTTACACAATATATTAAAGGTAACTCAAAAGTATGGCGATTCTCTTGCTATGGTCTTCTTCGGAATCCTTGATTATCACGCTTTTCTCCTTCTATTCGGCTTCCTGCTTGCCACCTTTTGCTTCCCGAATGAAGCCACCACCTTCAAAGATAGCCGACCGCATGAATGCTTGCCGAATCGCCTAGAGTTAGCCGACCGCGTGGGTGCTTACCGAACTGCCCAGAGCTAGCCGAATGGATACTTGCCGAATGCTCCTGAATACTTGCGAGTCTGCCATGTACTGGCCCACCTGTCATCTTCTTGGCCTTTACCAAAATCCAGTGTTAACAGGTGCCGAACTGCGCGCTAACCTAGAACCCACAAAGGGTGTTGGTCGATTAAGACAGCAGGACGGTGGTCATGGAAGTCGAAATCCGCTAAGGAGTGTGTAACAACTCACCTGCCGAATCAACTAGCCCTGAAAATGGATGGCGCCAAGCGCGACCCACACCCGGCCATCTCGGGCGAGCACCATGCCCCGATGAGGAGGCGGCGCGCGCCGCGAAAACCCGAGGCGCGAGCCTAGGCGGAGCGCCGTCGGTGCAGATCTTGGTGGTAGTAGCAAATATTCAAATGAGAACTTTGAAGGCCGAAGAGGAGAAAGGTTCCATGTGAACGGCACTTGCACATCGGTAAGCCGATCCTAAGGGACGGGGTAACCCCGGCAGATAGCGCGATCTCGCGCGATCCCCGAAAGGGAATCGGGTTAAGATTTCCCGAGCCGGGACGTTAGGAAGTCCGGAGACGCCGGCGGGGGGCCTCGGGAAGAGTTATCTTTTCTGCTTAACGGCCTGCCAACCCCCGAATCGTTCAACCAGGTAGGGTCCAGCGGTCGGAAGAGCACCGCACGCGTCGCGGTGTCCGGTGCGCCCAGCGGCCCTTGAAAATCCGGAGGACCGAGTACCGTCCACGCCCGGTCGTACTCATAACCGCATCGGTCTCCAAGGTGAACGACCTCGCCAATGGAACAATGTAGGCAAGGGAAGTCGGCAAAACGGATCCGTAACCGGGAAAAGGATTGGCTCTGGAGGGTTGGGCTCGGGGTCCCGCCCCGAACCCGTTAGGCCGCGGACCGCTTCGAGCTGCTCGCTCGGCGCGAGAGGGGCCAGCGTGCCGCCGGACGGACCGGAACGGCCTCTCCGGGGGCCTTCCCCGGGCGTCGAACAACCGACTTCAGAACCGGTACGGACAAGGGGAATCCGATCGCTTAATTAAAACAAAGCATTGCGATGGTCCTCACGGATCTTGACGCAATGTGATTTCGCCCGATGCTCCCAATGTCAAAGTGAAGAAATTCAACCAAGCGGAGTAAACGGCGGGAGTAACTATGACTCTCTTAAGGTAGCCAAATGCCTCGTCATCTAATTAGTGACGCCGCATGAATGGATTAACGAGATTCCCACGGTCCCCTCTACTATCCAAATAAACCACGCCAAAGGGAACGGGCTTGGCGGAATCAAAAAGGAAAGAAGACCCTGTTGAGCTTGACTCTAGTCCGACTTTGTGAAATGACTTGAGAGGTATAGGATAAGTGGGAGCCTTCGGGCGCAAGTGAAATACCACTACTTTTAACGTTATTTTACTTATTTCGTGAGTTGGAAGCGGGGCATCGCCCCTCCTTTTGGCTCTAAGGCCCGACCTCGTCGGGCCGATCCAGGCGGAAGACATTGTCAGGTGGGGAGTTTGGCTGGGGCGGCACATCTGTTAAAAGATAACGCAGTGTCCTAAGATGAGCTCAACGAGAACAAAATCTCGTGTGGAACAAAAAGGGTAAAAGCTCGTTTGATTCTGATTTCCGATGCAGTGTGAACCGTGAAAGCGTGGCCTATCGATCCTTTAGACCTTCGGAGTTTGAAGCTAGAGGTGTCGAGAAAAGTTACCACAGGGATAAGCGGCTTGTGGCGCCCAAGCGTTCATAGCGACGCGTTGCTTTTTGATCCTTCGATGTCGGCTCTTCCTATCATTGTGAAGCGAGAATTCACCAAGTGTTGGGTTGTTCACCCACCAATAGGGGAGCGTGAGCTGGGTTTAGACCGTCGTGAGACAGGTTAGTTTACCCTACCGATGACCGTGCCGCGATAGTAATTCAACCTAGTACGAGAGGAACCGTTGATTCACACAATTGGTCATCGGCGCTTGGTTGAAAAGCCGATGGCGCTGCTACCGTGTGCGGATTATGACTGAACGCCTCTAAGTCAGAATCCAAGCTAGCAACCGGCGCTGTGCCGCGCCGCTCGCCCGACCCACATTAGGGCGTTCGCGCCCCAAAGGCCCGTGCCATTGGCTCAGCCCGCCCGGCCGATGCGCCCGCGGCGGCCGCCCCAAGCTCCCTTCCCAACGGGCGGCGGGCTGAATCGCTTTGCGTGACGACTTAAAACGCGGCGGAGCATTGTAAGTGGCGAGTGGCCTTTGCTGCCACGATCCACTGAGATCCAGCCCTCGTCGCCGCACG
>JADLZL010008184.1:0-2500 GCA_015844335.1 Chrysopogon serrulatus | reverse complement strand
TGCGGAGCGTCCTCGGCGACGGACCGGGCCCAAGTTCCCTGGAAAGGGATGCACTGGGAGGGTGAGAGCCGTCAGGCCGGACCCCTTGCCGCACCACGAGGCGCCGTCAACGAGCCGGGTTGTTTGGGAATGCAGCCCAAATCGGGCGGTAAACTCCGGCCCAAGGCTAAATACAGTGCGAGAGACCGGATGGCGAACAAGTACCGCTGAAGGGAAAGATGAAAAGGACTTTGAAAAAGAGAGTCAAAGAGTGCTTGAAATTGCCGGGAGGGAAGCGGATGGGGTTTGTGATGCGCCCTCGTATCGGAACGGCTTCTGCTGGTCCGCCGATCGGCTCGGGCGGAACTCGTTGTCGGCCCCATGCCTAAGCCTGGGGAGCCCTAGGTGCCCCCCAGCCGCCGCCGGTATCGCCGGTATCCGCGGCGCCCGAAAAGCTCGTATGGCTGCCCGGCTGCGAGCTCCCCCATCCGACCCGTCTTGAAACACGGACCAAGCGCGAGTCGACATGCGTGCGAAGCCGACGGGTTACGAAACACAGGATGCGCAAGGAGAAAGACGAAATGGGAGGCCTTCATGGGCCGCCTGCCGTTGGCCGACCGATCTTACGTGAAGGGTTCGAGTTGGAGCACGCCTGTCGGGACCGAAAAGATGGTGAACTATGCCTAAGCGGGGCGAAGCCGAGGAAACTCTGGTGGAGGCTCGAGCGCATCTTGACGATGCAAATCGTTCGTCTGACTTGGGTATAGGGGCGAAAGACTAATCGAACCATCTAGTAGGCTGGTTCCCTCGAAGTTTCCCTCGGGATAAATTGGGCCCATTACGAGTTCTATCGGGTAAAGCCAATGATTAGAGGCATCGGGGCGCAACGCCCTCGGCCTATTCTCAAACTTTAAATAGGTAGGGGCCAGCGGTCGGCTGCTCAGTGAGCAGCGCCCACGGAATCAGGAGCTCAAGTGGGCCATTTTGGTAAAAAAGCGAAAATCTGGCGGGATGAACCTAGGAGCCAGGGTTACGGTGCCGCTAATCGCTAACCTAGAACCCACAAAGGGTGTTGGTCGATTAAGACAGCGGGGATGGTGGTCATGGAAGTCGAAATCCGCTAAGGAGTTTGTAACAACTCACTGCCAATCAACTAGCCCCGAAAATGGATGGCGCTTGACCCACCGCCCATCCGGGCGGCGCCATGCCCCGATGGTAGGAGGCGCGGCGGCGCCCGCAAAAACCCGGCGCGAGCCTTGGGCGGAGAGCGGCCGTCGGTGCAGATCTTGGTGGTAGTAGCAAATATTCAAATGAGATCTTTGAAGGCGAAGAGGAGAAAGGTTCCATGTGAACGGCACTTGGCACATGGGTAAGCCGATCTATGGGGCGGGGTAACCCCGGCAGATAAAGCGCGATCTCGTCCGATCCCAAACGGAATCGGGTTAAGATTTCCACCGGGGCGTAGGCGTTGACGGCGACGTTAGGAAGTCCTATAGACCGGCGGGGCCCTCGGGGAAGAGTTATCTTTTTACTTAACGCACGCAACCCCGAATCGGTTCAAATGAGGTAGGGTCTAGCGAAGCGAAGAGCACAAACGTCGCGCGGTGTTCGGTGCCTCGCCGGCCCCTTTGAAAATCCTGGACCGAAAATCGCCCATGCCCGTCGCATCATAACCGCATCAGGTTCAAGGTGAACAGCCTCTCGCCACGGGAACAATGTAGGCAAGGGAAGTCGGCAAAACGGATCCAGAACTTCGAAAAAAAAGGATTGGCTCGGGAGGGTTGGCTCGGGGTCCTAACTCAACCCGCCGCCGCATGATCGCTTCGAGCTACCGCGCTGGGCGAGAGCGGTCCGCCGCGGCCGGGGGGACGGACCGAACGGCTTCCGGCCTTCCCCGGGCGTCGAACCGACTCAGAACTGGGTACGGACACAAGGGGAATCCGACTGTTTAATTAAAACGTTACTAAGTATGTTCCTCAATGATGCCGACGCAATGTGATTTCTTCGCGCTCAATGTCAAAGTGAAAGAAATTCAACCAAGCGCGGGTAAACGGCGGAGTAACTATGACTTTATAAAGCCTCGGCCATCTAATTAGTGACGCCAAGTATGAATGGATTAACGTAGATTCCCGCTGTCCCCTCGCCTAATCAGCGAAACCAGCCAAGGGAACGGGCATGGCGGAATCAGAGGGAAAGCAAAGTCCCGTTGAGCTTGACTCTAGTCCTACTTTTGAAATGACTTGAGAGGTAGGATAAGTGGGAGCCTGGCCAGCAGTGAAATCCAATTACTTTTAACGTTATTTTACTTCTTCCGCGAGTTGAAGCTGGCATCGCCCCTCCTTTTGTTTCCTACGTCCACTGGCCGGGTCGATCCATGCAGGCGAAGACGGTCGCGAGTTTATCGGGCGCACATCCGCTAAAAAGATAAACGCCAGGTGTCCTAAGATGAGCTCAACGAGAACAGTAAATCTCGCGGTGGAACAAAAAGGGTAAAAGCTCGCTTGATTCTGATTTCCAAGCA
>JADLZL010008183.1:0-107806 GCA_015844335.1 Chrysopogon serrulatus | reverse complement strand
AGACTAACATCTCTATATATATGTTTAAAATCATATCGAGGAGATTATTATTAGAATCAATTCAAAGGTTAATGGTATGCTTCAAAAATAATATCCTTGCTTTAACATTGATGAGAGAGAGGTTTTTGAAATAGTGATGAATCATTGAAAGCACGAGCTACAAATTAATCTTTAACTCTTAGACAAAACACTATCCATACTTTTGATAAATAGTATATTCCTTCGGGGTATGTGTTGTCCACTAACCCTGCAGAAAAAGACATAATGAGAGAAGCGAGTGCGAAGAGTGAGAAAAGGATACAACATCTGAGACAAGATGCTAATAAATAACCCATGATACAAGAGAAAGAAGACCATTAAAACTTCATTTTACCCTTCATCATGCTCAACAATGGAAGTAACATCTTAAGATAAGTGGTCATTAATTTTCCTCTTGATCTTGAGTGCGCAATAAATGAAAATACAACCATGTTATAGTTACAACCCAATTTTGATCAACCTAGATTAAACTTAACATGATTTGTTCTCTAAGTTTATTCATAGCATCATTCTCTTAATTTCAATCTTACCCAGTAAGCTATAAATACTTAGTCTATGTATTCTTGATATATTATAAAGATGAGCGATCTTTTTCTAAAGTGGTTAAGTAGCTTTACTCTTTATCTCACAAATGTCATATTTATGCTCCTAGTCCTCTCACCAGTGATATAAATAAACAATATGCAATAATTTTCCCAATCTTATTGCGCCCAAGGTAAGAGGATGAATAAATTTTTGGTTCTATTAGTGTCCCACGTGAGAGCCCATGCACTTGATCTCTACCTTGTCTTTATGCAGCGTGAGAACATACTTCAATTAAAGATTGTGGGGAGACAATCCGTCAAATTCTACAAGTGAAAGTTCTCGACTAAGTAATAATGATGCACATAAGATTGGCTTTGAGACACCTAGCAACGAGAGAGAGAGAGAAGGTGGCATCGCCATTGAGCCACTGGTAGAGGCACCACCACAATCCTTACCATCCAAGAGCAACTCAAAGAGTACTCAATGAGCCACTTTGCCCGAGGAGAGAGTCGAGTTCGGAGCTATAAACATCAAACCCTCACCGCAGAGGTAACAGCCGGTAGTTATCTATACTTACTTTTCTTGCATCGTATGATTTGTTCTCTCTTTAAGCATGATTGCTTTTCTCACATATTAGCAATACATAGAAATAACAAAAGATAGTCATGCATCTTAAAATAAGCCCGATATGTGAAACCCTTGTAAGCGTAAAAGGCCTGTGGGGAGTTCCTTGCGCGCCTATAGGGCATATATATATCATGCATTTGCACTATGCACTCATAAACATAAAATCCACATTAAGTGGAGGCATCTACTTTGCAATGCCGCTATCATAAAAATACTTTAAAACCTCCACACAACAACCAATCCTCTACAAACTGACTGATCATTAATATTTTATCCTAATACCGTTCTACAAAGTTTTGGTGTTTTTGTGAGAGCTACTGCAGGATGACTCCAAGAGCCAGACTTACCTAGGAATGCTTCATGCTTCATCACTTGAGAGGTATATCGACATACTGACTAACCTATACAAGAGTGAAGTAACTGGGTGAGTAGAGATTGGAGGTATTCCGAGGCAACACTGCTCTTTATAAAGCATGAGAGTTCCTGCAGCGAGGGACCACTCAGCGTCAACGATCAACCATAAGCAAACGCTATCTAGCTTGGGGGAGAGTATCCCCTAGTTATCGTGCGGTTAGAGCGTGAGAAGGAAAGTACAAAGCGAAGGACTTTGGAGCTAGACAGAGAGAAGCAGAGGCAGCTTGAGGCCATGGAAGGAGGCAAATGCGGCATCACCACGCAGCGGGGAGTTGGCGAGGGGTTACCTCGCAGGCAGATGAACCAACCCAGGTGAGTGTGCTCCTATCTAAGTCACGATCGAGTGAACTATAAATTCCGTACCCCAGCCATAAGGTTAGAATGGTAGTTATCTCATTTAATGCATTTGCAATTTATTTAGTAGCATAATTTTTATTTACACTAAAAGATATAAAAACAATAAAAATATTTACTGTATTACTCATGGCATCAAGCCCCTATGCTGGATACTCATGGATATTTTCCGAAAGGAACCTCCGCACGTGGTGGCATAAAATATGACACCAAAAATATAGCATTCATATTTAAATTCCTCGCATCATAAATAGAAAATTCAAAAATAAGAGAAAAAGTGAAATCTCGTTTAAATTAGACAACATTAAAAGCTAGCTCATAAAGGTGATCAATTACTCTTTGGCGACCGCTAACCCATTAACAAATTCGAAGCCTCGGTTTTGGTTTCTCTTTGTGGAAGTATTTATCGTGAATAACATCATAGCAAGGAGAGAGTCATCGGTGGCACCCACGTCCGCTATTGGTTGCGCTCACTCTAAAGGACATCTACGCAAGTATTGCAACCATCCACGGCGCGGGGAGGAGCATCCCTCGATTATCGGTTACTACACCTAGGCGATTATTAAATTTACTTATTATATATATTCATAAAAATACCACATGTGGGCACATGAAGGTTCACGTCTATGGAGTCTATGAGTCTTTAGTTAAATAAAATCCCAAAACAATAATAAAAGAAGTCTTAGTCAAGATTATTAATTATATTAGAGTGTGTTTAGAGTCCGATAGAGCTAGAGATTAATTACCGATGAACATTAAAAATTTATCTTGGAGATGATGAATAGTTGACTTTCTGTAATTTCTTTCAAGTGCCTAGTTTTCAACCTTAAAGTTCACAAGTTTTGGACATAGCTTGCTTTGATATAGAATTTACTCATGAGTCCAAAACTTGTGGAGGCATATGCTTAAGCTAAGTCTAGGTGATTGATTGATATGATTCATGAAGGTTAGGCGTTATTTATCTTATTCCTAAGCGATACTAAGTCAGAGATTTATTTTTAAAAATATAAAATCTTACATGATGAGCTCTTGTATGACAAAGCGATATGAATTCCTACCAAAAGCCATATATGATATACATTTAGATTAAGAAAACTTTTTGCTCATTCATGCTGCTTTTGCTTTGCATTGAGTTCGATCAACCTTTTGTCGATATACCTTATGATAGTTTTGTCATGCTTTTTTAAAATCAAGATCACATGCACACTCCACTCACATATACATTACTTCTACTCTAGGGGTAAGTGCAACCATTTTCCACTTCCATCTAGATCCACCTAAAAATTGTTTTTCTCCTACCTGTGGGGAGTCAAACACCCAAAAATATATATAAACCCATAGGACGACCTTTTGTTTAATTGCTCTAAGTACTTATTGCTATCTCTCCAATTATCATATTATATTCAAAGGATGCATGTGGCTATGCAAAAGGAAGGAGTTCTTTAGAAAAAGAAGAGGGGAGTAAAAAGGACAGAGTGTCTAAACGAAATTAAAAACAATGGGTACTTAGATGCCCGCCTTACGAAAGTAAAATAGGAGAGAGAAAGAAGAGGGAGAAAGAAAAGAGGGATTAAAGTGCATATTAATCACGAAACTTATCCACCACGGAAAGATCACGATTGGGACGTGGGAAGACTCTAGAAGACACCTGAAGCAACCGGGGGCCAGGAGGCTGCCAGGTGGGGCCGGCCGGCCCCACCATGGCTACATGTGATTATGATGTAGGATTAACTTAACAATAATTGCTAGATGTAATTGCACTAATTAGAGTTATTCATTGACGTAGTTATTGAATTACCTTAGTATTTATTCCTGAGTTTATCCATTGGCTAGCTATTACTATGACTAGAAGAGCTCGATGTTTATCTATTTATGATGACTGATCATTATTATCTATTATATATCTTTTATCACGTGACTTATCCCTGTTATGAGTAGGATTCTAGTTATGGTTTATCTTTCACATTAATAGTGTAAGTTATAGTTATAAGTCCTACATATAGACCTTTCCAGTGGTATAAATATAAATCGACAACCTGGTAGAACTCCCTAGGTAAAATGCTACAACGGTATAATTATCTGTCCACTTGCATAACCTATTTAGTTCACATTCATATTATATTCATATCTTTTATTTCTGCCTAGTCATATTGAATACATGTAAATCTATAGTTATTCCTTAGCATTATAATTAAGGATGACAACTTAATTTATGCTTAGGAATGTTAGTAATAAATGAGTGGCTAGTTGCTAATGACAAGTTAATTATATACCAAGCATTTCTGGCGTTGTTGCTAGGGGTAGGATTTATCTCTGCTTTTTAGTAACGACGGTAGTAAATGTCAACAACCATCGACCGCGTGCCGTACGTCAAACTCTTTCCAATATGGCAAATACTTGAAGAAAATTGACATCTTCTTGAATGTAGCCCCAGCAGTTGGCTTCACATCCTTTCTTGCTTTTCCATCTTTTGTCTTCTTGCCAAATACAAACTTGATATTCTTAACTATCTCGAACACTCTGTGACCTTTACTATTACCTGATGGAGCAGTGGACCTTACTTCATCATGATTGTCAAAGTACCTATCCATTTTTCGTAAGCGGTACCTATGTCCTTTCAATAAGAAACACCTATGTCTCATGTACACTATCTTGTTGGATGTACTGAGGGACACGTAAAATGTTTCATCCAGGCATACTACACAACCAACCTTGCCCTTGAACTGTCCTGACAATACAAAGAGAGCAGGGTAATCATTGATCGTAACAAAAATAATTGCTCTCAGTGTGAATGACTCATTCAGGTAAGCGTCCAACATGTCAACACCTGTATCTCATAATATTTTCATTTTCTCTATCAATGGCTCCAAGAATACATCCATGTCAACACCAGGTTGTGTAGGTCTAGAAATAAGAATGGTTAGCAAAAGGTATTTTCGCTTCTGTAGCAAGTGTGGAGGGAGATTATAGATGGTGAGTATCACCGGCCATGTGCTGTGCTTGCTGCTTCTTTCGGCAAAGGGATTCATTCCATCGGTACACAGTGTGAACCTGACATTTCTTATCTCCTTAGCAAATTCTGGGTGGTTTCATTAAATTTTTGTCATTGCTTGCCATCTACAGGATGTCGAAGCTTTCCATCTACTTTGTGCTTATCAGAAGCATGCCAAGTCATAAGCTCTGCATCCTCAGGGTTTGCAAACAAACACCTCAACCGATCTACTACCGGAAGGTACCACATGGCCATAGCAGGAACCCTTCTCTGTGCGTAGTAGTCTTCTTCTTCGTTTTCTTTGGTGCAGGGTTTTAAACTCTGTTGGGTCTTCTTTCTCTTTTTCCCTTTAGAAATGGAAGCTGCATTCTCTTCTTGTAGATAGTCTATTTTCGTCTTGTACCGACTTGCACCACAATTTAAACAGTTGTCCAAGTCTTTGTAATCACCTCGATATAGGATACAATGATTTCTACATGCGTGGATCTTCTAGACACTCATAGTAAGCGGACTGATTAGCTTCTTTGCATAGTACGTGTTAGCAGGCACTTTGTTCTCCTTTGGAAGCATATCTCCGAGAGTACTCAATAATACATCGAAGCTGGCATCGGACCATCCATATCTAGCTTTCAACATCAACAGCTTAAGCACAGACCGTAATGTCGTGAACTATTTGGTACAACCTTTAGTCTCATCGTACAATAGCTCTGTTGCTGCCTTTTTCAAGGCCTCCATACCTTTCATGAAGAGCATTGATGGATCCATATGACGACGCAATAGTGCAGCCATGAATTCCGCGTCTTCATCCACCATTTGAGTTCTGTTGTACTCGGATCCTCCAACATTTGCATCATGATGAACATCAGGCACAGCATGTTCACTCTGTTGGGGACAATGGTGATGTGTCTCGTGTACAAACTGGCATACATCATCAACAAGCATATCTGGGCCATTGACGCCGAGGCTCGCAGGGTTTCCAACTGTATAAGGCGCAGAGCTACCCTCTCCATGCTTTGTCCAAATCAAGTAATCTTTCATAAATCCTCGGTAGACCAAATGAGCTAAGATTGGTCTTGTGTCTTCAAAAATAACAAGATTTTTGCAATCTATGTAAGGACAACATATGTGCTTCTTCTGTGTTCTCAAAGCATGGTTTTTGGCAGCATCAATAAACCTATGAACCTCAGGTATGTATGATGGATCTACTCTTTCTAAGTTATACATCCAGAATGCTCTGTCCATCTTTACCTGCTAAAAAGTTTAATAGATTTATATATTGTAATCACTAAAAAGGAGACATAAATGCTTTGTGATATTAATTAACTAACCTTTAGATGATCAGTACACTCGTTCAAAGGAGTATAGATGAAAATGACCTCGGCTTATATATTTTTGAAATAGTACATGTCCCAAGGCTAAATTACATATAGGTAAAAGAACTAGTTAAATAAATATGCCTCTCAATAATAACTAAAGCAAGACTAATTAATGAAACCCTAATTAAAGAATTGCCAATACTTAATTAAACAAAACATAACAAAATAATTAAAGCATCAATTTATTAGATGAAACCCTTAAAACTAAAGCAAGACTAATTAATAAAAACCTAATTAAAGCCTCACCACTACTTAATTTAATAAAATATAACTAAATAATTAAACAAAAACTAATTTAAAGCATCAATATCTAGAAAAAACACAAATAACTAAAACTAGATTAATTAATGCAAACCTAACAAAAAGCATCACTACTAGCTAATTAAACTAAACATAACTAAATAATTAAACAAAAACTAATTTAAAGCATCAATATCTAGAAAAAACACAAATAACTAAAACTAGATTAATTAATGCAAACCTAACAAAAAGCATCACTACTGGCTAATTAAACTAAACATAACTAAATAATTAAATAAGAGTAACTAATAAAACTCTAAAGGTTAAACCCTAGATAAAAAAAAGTGAAACCCTAGAATTATTGAAAAAACAAAAACCTAGCTACTCTTCTCTCTCTTGAGGTGAAACCCTAGATCTCAAAAGTGGCCAGGATTGAAGAAAAAAAGTGGAAATGAGGTAAGAAACATATAAACTAACCTTTTTTAGCTACCTAATCTAAAGAAATCAGGATCAAAACCTCCCCTCTTGTATTTGGTCAAATCTGGACCTCCAAAGCTTCTCCCATGGAAGAAATGCTCGGGCTACAGTTCTGTTGGTTGAGGTGGGGAGAAAGAAGGGGGGTATATATAGGAGAGGCTCAACACAGGCGGTTTACGTAAGGGAACCGCCTGTGACAATAAGGAACAACACCGGCGGTTCCATAAGTGAACCGCCAGTGTAAATGGCGGCATTTACACTGGCGGTTCACTTAAAGAACTGCCAGTGCCGTTCCTTTTCCACAGGCGGCTCTAAAGCTGGGGCGCGCAGTTCGTTTTTCAGTGGCATATCTTAAGTGAAACCGCCTGTACAAATAAATCTCCACCGTCAACACAAATGCTCTGTGTACTAGTATTTGTCACATTACAAACATGATTGACAGTGATATCTTTCTCAGCTTGTTTGACAAAAGCAATTAGCTATTCCTACTATTTCTTTTTTCTCAGCTATTTTAGATGGAGGTTTAGCAATAGATTAAGTTTATGATGAATTTCTTTTGCGTTATCTCAGCTATTATGTTCCCTGGTTGGTGTGAGTGCTTTGTGGCGACGGAGTCTACCCCATAGTAAAACTTTGTAATAATTTGCAGTCATAAGCATCTCACGATGTTGAGACTGGGATGTTTTCATTTGCTTGATGAAAATAAACTTTCCTTTTATCTAAAAAAATTCTTTTTTCTCAGCTTATTCATGATGCTCAATAGAATCAATGACTTTTTATTCATACAGTAGTACGTAGCAAACTTCCAAGGCCAGCACAAAACAATATCATACTTTTTTTGAAAGGATAAAACAATATCATACTTAGTATCGTCGCATAAAAAAGGAAGCATGACATAAACCAAGCGTTGTGTGAAAAAGTTCCTGCCTGAAATTGATAAAGTCTATCCATATGGTAGATTAATTTACCACTGGTCGCTTCCTCGAGTTGTTGAACAAAAAGGAGTCAGTTCCAACCCCTTTCCACAGATGAATGACCACCAGTCCACCACCAACTCCCAGTTCACAAACGGTACGGTGTCGGTGTCCAATTGACGGATCAGAAATCAGTACTTTGATATGAAGATGCAGGTCGCCATCACAGGAGAATTCCGGTAGGCGCAGTCGTCGTCAGTGATTGATGGTATGCTACTTAGCGCCGGAAACGGAAGGGTTGGATACTGGTCGTGGCCTTGTGGGTTGGGCAGGAGACACATCGAGATAGTGCTCGAGTAACGATCACCGTCTGCGGGTGCGTGCGCGCATGCTGCATGCGTTCGGCAAAGCTGCTAGCTGCTTCAAGAGCGCAGTGTGTTACTGGTGTCAACCAAGTGCCGGCCAATGGCAAGCGTTTACTTGTGCGATTGATTTACCCGGCTTTCACCATGGTTGGTCAGAGTATATATGATTTGCAGCAACCCACCAGTCGTAGAACCAAGTAACTGGCTATAGGTACTGGTTAGGTTGTAGTGACTTGAGGTAGACCAGAAATCTCTCGGCTAGGAGAAGAAGAGTAGCATTTAAGTGTTACACTTTTCTAATGATTTTTCTTACCCTCTCCACTACCAACCCTTCGTACCTGAAAAGGGGTTGAAGACGAGGGCTAAAGCGACATTTCTCCACCTTTCCTTCCTTCATATCCGAGAAAATGAATAAAAGTATATACGTTGTTTACAGAAGAAAATTTATCTGTTTTTGTAATGGTACTAGGCAAATACAAAAACAGCAGTGTTGAACAGGTAGTTCAATCAAAGAACGGTGTGCGCTAGCAAAGTTTCTCGAAAGAAAACCGTTTTGATATCTTTTTGTCGAAGCGAACGCCCATAACAAAGTCATTATCTTTTTGTCAAAGTGAATGCCCATAACAAAGTCACTACAAAAAGAAAACCGTTTTCACATCTTTTTGCATAACGAAGTCATTACCAAAAAAGAAAATCATTTTCACATTTTTTTTCAAAAGAAACAATCCGGAATCAGTGCAGCCAAACGGTGACGAAGGGGCATGAACCTATTCTATCTATTTCCAAACCATTTTCGAATTCTATAGTGAATCATTGTGCCTATTTCCGTACATTTTCAAGGTTGCTGTTTTTTCTGTCCGGAATGCCCTTTGATTAGCGGATTTTAACCGTTTAGGCGTTTGGCCAATGCAGCACAGCAGACACCAGATGCTCATCGGCTCTACACAGCCGACCTACTACCCTTCGTCTGCTTTATACTTCCTCCGTATCGTATGAAAAGACGTCCTAGCCCCTTCACTAGATTGCGAAAAGAACGACGTTTTCCTTCCGCAGCCGCTATCCCGGACGCGAATGCCCCAGCCCTATAGTTGGCCATCGGGCCGTGCCGTGCCTCGCCTCGCCGTGCCGTCGTGCCGGCCGTGCCGTGCCTACCCCCGTGCCTCGTGCACGGGTACGGCCCAAGGCACGGCCCACGGGCTGTTTTTCCGTGCCGTGCCGCCTGGTAGGCCCGATGATTTTCATCGGACCGTGCCGGCCCATGGCCCGTTAAGCAAAAAATGCTTCCGGCAACTCTTTTTTTCCAGATTTCAAAGAAATGATTTCACCAAGTCACACAATGACACAAATATGCTCAAATCACAGATTCACAAATCACAACATACAATGATAAAATAGCAAAGTAGAAAACAACACAAACAACACAAGAACAAGATATAGGAATAACTTATATCAAAATGAGCTATTTTGTGCAATGCTGCGTCATTAAAAACCTTTCTATGTAAAACTCACCCTTTTGAGAAACCATAGAAAGGAAAAAAGAGTACTTCGAAGATTAGCGAACTCAGTCGTCGTCGGAGGAGGAGCGGCGGAGTGGCGAACGGCCGGACGTCGCACGACGGCGGATCGAGATCGGCGAGAGCCGAGAGGAAGACGAGAGAGCTGGTGCGACACAGACACAGCGGGCGTGCGGCTGCGGCGGGGTGGGGAGGGGAATGAATTAGGGTTAGGGATTGCGGGGGCGCCCGCGGAACGCCGCTTTTATATGCGGCGAGGGGGAGCCGGGGAGGCATCATGGGCCGGGCACGCGACCGGCCGGCCTTATTTTCGTGTGCGTGCCCGTGCCGTGCAGCGTGCCGGGTGGAGGCCTGTGCACGGCCTCGGTGCTACAGCCGGGCCGGCACGGGCACGGCGACACCGAAGCCGGGCGACCTCGGGCCGGGCCATAGGTCGTGCCTGGTCGGGCCGTCGGGCCGCGGGCTGCATGGCCAACTATACCCTGCCCCTTCGATCGCCGCACCGTGCATTGATGCAAGGCACCGCTCCGTGCCTCGCCCACATTGCCTCGATCCCCGCCGTGCCACACCCGCTAGCCAATCCCGCGTCGTCCAAATGTGCAAAAGTCAAAAAACATGGTGACAGCAAGAGTGGAACACGCACCGTCTCAACTCCAACCCCACTGCGCTGGCCAGTAAAGATGCGAAATTTTCTTGAATATAATGTAGCCGAAGCCTATTTAATAAGGGTAGACAAGGAAAACTATACCCTAATTAATACCAAGGTAGACAAGGAAAACTATACCCTAATTAATCACTCATTGGTATGCTAAATGTTGTCCTAAACGTTATTTTTTTACCAGTATGGAGGGCGTAGCTCATTAGCTCACAAATATGACCAACTCGGAATCACTTGGCGAGGTGGGGACGGCATTCGTCTCCGACCAGTCGGACCCAAGCAGCGCGCCGACCCACCCGCCCAATGAAGCGTTGCTGTTTCTATATTATGGCCCAGTTATCGATTGGCCCAATAGTGTGGTCTCCTGTTAGGCTGCTCGTGATGTGGTATATTAGATCTCCCCTGTAGTCTCGTTCGAGTCGGATGTTCCGCACTTGCCACTAGTGCTTTTCTACGGTAGGTTACGTGAACCTTCTTCATTTTATTTTGTTTTGCTTTGTTTCTTTTTTTGGTTTTTTACTAATTTCATTTTTTTCTCTCATTGAGTTATTTTTTATTTATTTCATGAGTTGCTGCAACTTTTAATTTCATTTCTTCATTTTCTTTTTTTTCCATTTTTATTTCTTTTTATTTCATGACTTGTTGCAGCTTTTAATTTCATTTCTTCATTTTCTTTTTTTTTCATTTTCATTTTTTATTTATTTTATTTCTTGAGATGTACGTACATTTCAATTTTATTTTTTTATTTTGATTTTATTTTCTTATCATTGTTTATTTTCTTATATTTCATTTTTATTATCTTCATTTGGTTACCTTTATCTTTTTTAAGCTTTATTTTATTTATTACTTTTTTTTTACTCTAATTAGTTTTCTTTTTTATTTCATGGTTTAATTTTTTATTGATGGTTGCTAAGTTAGCACATGGTGTGTGTAGAGTCCAAGATCCGGCGAACAACAGTCTTCTTTGATTTTTGTTCTTTTTTTTCTTCTTTTTTTTTTCTCTTTTTTTTGCTTTGCTATTTGATACAATTAATTAATTTTTAATTATTTCTTTTCTTTATTTATGTTTATTTTTGTATTTTTCATAGACATGATAGGTATGCGATGTTTTTGGTGTTTCATATAGTACCTATGTGATGTTCTTTTTTACAACATATTTTTGAATTGCTATTTTCTTTTCTATTCTAATTAATTTTTATTATTTTTTAATCCTATTTTTTATGTGATGTTCTATACTATATTCTACGATGTCTATGAGAATACATGTAATGTTCTACGATGTATTTATAATGTTCAATAGTATATATTGATGTTCTATAATATATTTTGTGATTTATGTTCTATGATATATTTTGTGATTGATGTTATATAATATATTTTTTGATTTTCAGTTGCCTTTTTTTTCCTTTTTATTTGACTATAATTAATTACTTCACTATTTTTTACATTTCAAGATATATGTATTGTTCGCGTAGTATATATATGATGGTATATGCTATATTTAGTGATGTTCATATTTGGTTAATTTAATGTTCTATGATATAGTGATACTCGGACGTGCTCTATGATATATTGTGTGATGTTCGATAGTATTTTTTTCCTCTTTTTATTTGATTGTAATTAATCATTTCATAAATTTTATTATTATTTTTTATATTTCATGATACATATGATGTTCACATAGTATACATGTGGTGTTTTCATGCTATATTTTTTACGATATTCATGTTGATGTTGTGACATGTTTTATGTACTTATTTATTCTCTATATTAATAACATCATTTATTATTGATTTTTATTTCCTCTATTTTCTATGTCATTTTACCCTATTATTTACTTTATTTTCATGCTCATCTCTTGTTTTTTATTTTGTATAACATATGAGTTATATATGATGTTTGTGTAGTACGTAAACAATGTCATTGATGTGTTTTTGAATGTTCACATAGTATAAATAGGATGTTTCATGGTTAGTTGAGTATATTTACATAGTACTCACGAGATGCTCTATGGTGTATCTTATATAGTTATTTATTTATTTTATTTTTCCTATATATGTCTTATTATTTGTTATTTAGTTTTTTATTTCCCTATTTTTTTATTATTTTCTCTGTTAGTTAACTTGTAATGTATTCTATGATTTTTATATAGTATAATATGTTACGTGATATACTTTGTGCTGTTCATATAGCATATTTATGATGTTCTAGATGAATTTGGTGATGTTCGTGTATTATTTATGTGACGTTCTATTATTTTAGGATGTTCATAAGATGCTCTGTGATATATTTGTTTTTCTACATAAGCCATATCATTTGATATTGATTTTTGTAATTTTTCTATGTTATTTTACTCTATTATTTATTTTATTTTCACGTCCATGTCTTATTTTTTTTTTATTTCTATTTTCTATAATATATGAGTTGCATATGATGTTCGCGTAGTACACCAACTTTTCTATTATTTTTATCTATTAGGTTTTTAAAAAAAATTATTTTACATGTTCTTGTTTTACTCCATTCGTTTCAATATGTTTGTCGTTTTTGTTTTTTGTCACAAGTTTGACTCGATTTATAGAAAAAAAGTGCAATATTTATATCTCTAAATAAACTTATTAAAAAACTAGATTCAAAGATCTTTCCAAAGGATACTAATTATAATACTAATTGATGATATTTAATATTTATAAAAATTGCTAGTTGTTGTTTCTCGGGAAGCGAAAAAGCGACAAATATTTTAGAACGGCGAAAGTACTTTTTTTGTTTCTTATAAAATGGTCTGTTTTCTTTAATAATATGTTTTTCACAACTATAGTTACGGAACCATCAATCATCAATATAATGCAGTGGTGGGGACTTGTATCTTAGATTTGTTCGATGTTCGATGAAGCAAAATAGCGTTCGTGTCCTCTCATGGACTTTTTTTCTAATTTCTACTAGACATCTACGTGTTTTTTTTTCTCATTCACGTGGCTTCTCATTTACTCGGCTATGCGGGACGTGGGCCGCTGGGCCAAATCATCGCCGAAGCGCAGCTGCGCGGCACTAGCCACTGGGTCTGCGCGGTGCTGAGGTCCGACCAGGTCAGACCATAGCACGACCCAGGTGGGGATTGCTTCCTTGCACAGCTGCACCTGCAAGTACACTGCACATGCAAACACTCACTGGCCAGTATGCATATGGGCCACGGCCTAATTCCCAACAGCGTGTTGTATCCTCTTGAATTCACTTGGGCTGAGCGCACCCACATCAACGGCGGCCCTCTAGCTAGCCTTAGCGGTGTAGCGGTGTAGCCCAGCATGGCTCTTTCGTTAGTGGCAGATTTTGCTCAAGGACACCATTTTAATCGTGTAATATGCCGATCGATACCGCTGACTCCAAAATATATCCAGTACTATAATTAAAAGTATAATAATAATTTTTATTGTTCTATGGCTATATGCATTGTCAAGTGAAATGCTAAGAGTCTTGTATCCATGTATGGAATATATGGTTTTGCAAATATCACATAATTTAGATAATTTTTGTGTTTTTTCTAAGTTGTATTGTATATAATTTTTGTGTTTTTTTCTAAGTGGGATTGTAGATAATTTTCTCACAACTCATAAGAAGATTAGAAATTATAATTTTATAGTACCCCTTGAGGTGCTCAAGAAAGCTTGAAGCTAATCCTCAACTCTATTTTTTTTTCTAGAGCAGAGTTTGTGGAACGATCTCTATGTTGAGGTGCTTAAAGAGCCTAGAGTTGGTCCTCAAAAAACTCTTTTTTCTGGAGCAGAGTTCGGTCTCTATTTAGCTAGTAAAGTTTAGAGCAGGGTTGCTGTTCCAAGTAGACCTAGTTTGCTCAGTTTACAAAACCTGCATAGTTTGACTTTTTCTCAAAATCAACATGCGCCTATATATTATTGCTGGACAAGGGCGATGTAAAACAAAATAGGAAAACTGTCCATCGGTTGACCTTAGTCCGACGTTATTAATTTGGTTGCATTAGACAGCAACATTCTACTTCATAAAGTCAACCGCATATATCTCAGAGTTTCCTCGAGTCCAGTCTGTTTCTCGCTGCCACTAAAAAAAGAAGCACGAGTATGCTACGTGTGTCACACGCCCGGCCCGACTCATACAGAACATTGAGTACGTAACTAACAAGCAGCGTCGCAGGCAAGAGCTCACGACCTCGTCTTGAATGGCACATAGGTCTTGAGCGAGTCGAGCACGCCCTGCACGGAGGCCGCGCAGGCGGCGATGGTGACGAGGAAGCAGATGAAGCTGAGGCTCTGCAGCGCCGTCCACTTGGTGCTGAACCGCGGCACCTGCCGCTGCCGGATGTACATCTCGATGGGGAAGAAGACGGTGAGCGGCCAGAAGGCGATGCTGCCGAGGATGCCGAGGATGCTGTTGAAGAATGGCATCAGGATGGCCAGCAGCGTGATGACGGCCACGAACGCCGTGCGCCAGACGAGGCGGAAGACGTTGAGGCCCGCGGCGCCGTACTCGCGCGTGGACCCCTGGTACCGCGCCGCCACGGCGCCCTCGACGGCGGCAAAGAGCGGCTGGCAGAAGACCTGGAAGCCGCCGACGAGGTGCACGACGATGCAGGCGTTGGCGAAGTCGACGAGCCAGAAGGGCTCGTAGAAGCCGAAGCCGGTGAGGATGTTCCCGGACGCGGCGTTGCCGAAGGCGGCGTAGCCGAGGCAGCCGCACAGCATGTAGAAGCCGGTGGTGGTGGAGATGCCCATCATGGTGGCCCGGCGCATGGTCTTGTTCTCGGCGGGCGGCGAGCGCAGCGTGTCCTGGATCTCGATGAGGATGATGGCGTACGAGTAGGCGAAGGCGACGTTGCCCAGGGCCTGGAACGTCATCCACACCTTCTGCGCCGCGTCCACGTCCACCCCGACCTGGGTGCCCGTCACGGTGGTCTTCCCCGTGTGGCCCGAGACGATCTGCGCCAGGGAGAGGCCGACGGCGATGATGGAATAGGAGAAGGACATGACGGCGGCGATGATGGAGAGCCACCAGAGCTTGTGGAAGTTGTGGAGCTGGCTGAAGACCACCTGCACCACGCCGAAGCCGATGATGTAGGCGCTCGTGTTCTGGCTGCAGTCGGCGTCGTGGCCGTGCCAGTGGAAGCAGTTGGACTTGTTGATGGCCCTGCATGCATGCACATATTTATTCGATCAGGCCATCATGTCATCACGTCAGAAGTTAAGCGAAGGGGGGCGACGACGCACGCTGCACTGATGGAGGCTGTGATGGTGTAGCCGATGCCAGTGCCGAACATGTTGGCGTACTGGCAGAAGCCGCAGAACCAGACGTGCCAGCCGCCCAGGTTGCTCTTGACGGCCTCGGTGTAGGTGTAGTTGCGCTTGCCCGTCACGGGGTCGCCCACGCGGTAGCAGTCGGCGAGGAGCCCGCAGGTGTAGAAGGTGATCGCTGCGAACAGCACCAGGGTCACCGGCCCGGTCACCCACCCCAGCTGCGCCATCGCCCACGCCAGCGACAGCACGCCGGAGCCGATCACCGCCGTGATGATGTGCGCCGTTGCCGTCCATACCGTCCCTGCAGGTGCACAGTTGTAATAATGTTGTGTAAATAAAGTCCATTCAACGAATCGGAGGGAGCTCGATGGGTTAAAATTATTGAGGTTCCTTAGAAATAATATATATAGTTGTACTACATGAGACAAGACTCAGAGTTCTGAACAGTTTGCATTACTGCATTAGCATGCTCAAAATTTGAGAGCTGCCAAACCCAAATTTGAGAGCTCAGAAAAAAAGATAGCTTCAATAAGATCTTTAGTCAAATCTCATATTTAGAATATCTTTAAATCTCACCCCTAACCCTCATTCCAACAGATGCACCTCTTGCCCCTATCTATCGATTCTTTGGTTTTGCTCTTGATCCTTCCTCAGTTCCTCTCCTGGTGCCCGTTCCTTCTCCTCCCACCTCATGGCTGGCCCTGGATCTTGTGTGACGAGATGTCTCCCTCCGCCACTTGGATCACTCCACAACCACGTCTAATCCCAATGCATGAGATCCCCTCCCTTGGCACAGATGCCCTGGCCTTCTCACTCTGCGGTCACCGCCTTCTCCATTGATATCCCTACCTTGGCACAACTCCCCCAATGAGGCCTCTCAGACCGGCATGGCTCCCCTCCTAGTGCCATCTACGGTGTTGCTTCCTCCTACCTTCCATCCTCTCCTTCCCAATAGACAAGTCCTTCCACCAATACAGAGTTGTTGTGTCCTCTAAGATGCACCTCTTCCACGTCCCTTCCAACTGAATCTTCACTCCACCCTGCATAGAGCCATGCTGTCTAATAAGGTGCTCCTCCTCCATGCCGCCCATAATTCAATCGATTGGAGCAACGATGGATATGGTCACTAAGGAGAAAATGATGAGTGGGTCCTATACGACGTCTGTGTCTATTGGAATGAATTTGAGACACTAACTTGAGGGCTCCTAATTTAGTAAATAGAAAAAAACTGGGGTTCCCATAAATGGGAGAATCCCTTGAACCAAAAATAGAAAATCTGATTTGAGGACTCCTCTGGAGTTGCTCCGAGATACTCAGATACTACCTCCGTCCCTGAAAAAAAAATATCTCTAATATATAATGTGGCTAACTCACGATCTCCAAAGAACATGCGTGGACCAAACTTTTTTAACTTTGACCAACTTTAGTAGTAAAAAAGTATCAATATCTATGATATAAAATGAGCATCTTATGAAAAAATACATCTGCATGATAAATCTAATGGTACTAATTTGGTACCATACATCTTAGTATTTTTTTTCTAGAAATTTGGTCAAAGTTTAAAATTTTTGACTCAAGACAATTCCATATGGAACCTTACAGTATTCGGCGTGTGCCATGCATTTGCATGCAAAAAGTATATAAGGTTGAAAGAAAAATCTCTCTAATATATAATGTGGCTAGGTAGCTTGCACGATCTCCAAAGTTAACATGCGTGGACCGATCGTCCTAGGTGATGCTACAGGATTTGGCACGCAGTATAGTAGTAGTAGATAGTCTAGCAAGCTTTCTTTTATCCTCAACTCAATGCATGCAGAAGGAAAAAATGTGTACCATCTGCACTCAATATAATCAACATGAAAACAAAACAGTCGTCGTCGTCGACGCATACATCAAACCGCCTCATCATATATAACAGAATGATGAGGATCGACGACGACAAAAACTCACAAAAGGACAGGCGCGTACAGAAAGCCATATGGAACCTTCTCACTCCCTTTCGGCGTGTGCCATGCATTTGCATGCAAAAAGCAGCAGAGAGGAGAGTCAGCCCATAGGCAAGAATCGGCGAGAAAGCTACTGGAAACCATCGCGGATCGGAGCTGAGGGTCATCAATGGATGGCGGCTAAGCTACCAGCTAGGGCGCGTTACATGCATGATCGCGACGAGTCCACGCACACGGCCGGATAGCGCCGCATCTAGGATATTTGGCGGCATATATTCATTCATTCATTACAGTGCTGGAGTCGCGAGAGATGGCCAGATGGCCCTCCAGCTTCTGCAACCTGCATCATCATCATATATCCACCGTTCTTTTTACAGTAGTACTTCTCACACCTGCCTTCTGCTAGTTGCCTAGCTGCTGGTATACAGTAGCAGCCCACTCCTTCCATCACGAGATCAACAGACTCTGGAAGCCGTGCCTATATGTCATGGTCTCATGGAAGGTAGGGGAACCTCTAGTCCTCTAGACTACTTCCATGATAGGGCCCGCCAGGGTGCGTGTCCCATGTTTGGATTATAATATATATAGTAGCCCGATCTCTCCATAGGGTTCTATATGTGAGTTATATGAGCATTAACAAATTTAAATAAATATATACTTTCAGAATATATTTTACGCGACATGAAACAAATTTATGTTGTGAATGTTGGTGTATTCTTCCTTAATAAACTTGGTTCCACTTAAAAAAGTTTGACATGCTAGGACAAAGACGATAGTTTGACAAAAGACAAGTTCAAGATCAAGTGTTGAATTAACCACTCGTCCAAGATTTGACTCTCCATGGAAGTAAATATTCTAGGATTCAATGGCGTTACGCTCTCAATGGTAGACGATGTTCTCGTCGACAACAATATGTCTGTGGTGACTTCATAAATCTCGAGATTTTACTAACCCTAGCCTTTGAAAATGCTATAGAGGTAGAGTTTGCAATCGTGCGTTCATAGGGTGAGTATTTGTGAAATTTGTAAGGAGGAGGAGGAGGAAAAGTAAGGTAAACAACAAAGAAACTCCTAGGAGTATAGGATACATGGCTAGAGGAAAAAAGAAGAATACGTCATACTGAAGCCAGTAGGTTTTCTTTTTAGCAAAAGGATTTTTCTTATTACAATCTAACTA
Organism: Chrysopogon serrulatus; assembly: GCA_015844335.1. Lineage (NCBI taxonomy): Eukaryota > Viridiplantae > Streptophyta > Magnoliopsida > Poales > Poaceae > Chrysopogon > Chrysopogon serrulatus. Next base: position 88,931 of record JADLZL010008183.1, on the reverse strand, counting down.
ATGTGTAAGGGTACATGGCAAATTTGGCAGTAATAAGGATGTGCGGAAACGGATTAAATCCTCACATATAAAGACAATACTAACTAATTAATTAATTCTGCTCATGCAAGAACATAAATAGGAATTTGGAAAGAGTACAAGTGGAAACAACGAGCAACTCCAACAGTTTGCTAAAACTCACTTGGCAAATTTATAGTTTGCCAAGTCTCAAAACCAAATGCCAAGTAAAAAAAGAGGCATTCTCCAATAGTTTGCTATTTGGGCTTGATAAAAGAACTTGGCATCCTAGGACTTTTTGCCAAAATCATAAAATTGAGCATCCAACAAGTTGGTAAAACTAGTTGGCAAATTAGGATACACGTGATGCCAAGCGATGGAGGACTTGGCATATTTGGCAAGTGAAGGGGGAATTTTGCCAAGCTCACAAAAATGCCAAGTAGTTTTGCCAACTTGTTGGAGGCTGTTTTTTGTGGTTTTGGCAAAAATTTTAGGATGCCAAGTGCTTTTAGCAAACTGTTGGAGTTGCTCACCGCAATATTAGCTTTCACTCCTATTTTTGGCGGCTTTGAATTAAATCACCAGGGCATATGATGTGCTGGTTGTCGCTCATGCATGCAGGGAGCCAGTGAGGCAGGCAAACGTTTACCAGTTTATTGCTACTATTACTTCCCTTCCTTAAATAGCAGAAGAATCAGTGCATGAATATTCTACAAATTAGTTTGCACGAACTATGTTTAACCAGCCATCCACAACCGGAACGAAGATACGACAAGAAATACATACATTTTAAGTCCAATCATTTATTTTTGTCAAATATGTTAAGAGAATAATTAAAAGTTTAAAACACTCATCACATAGATAAAACACTCACATATAGATGCACGCTCATATTCGAGTCTAGAATAAAGGACAGTATACAGTGTTCTTCCTCGCTCTCAATTGTTAGCCTATTCCATCTAGAATAAAGGACAGTATACCCCCCCCCCCCCCCCCCCCCCCCTAGTCCTTATTGCTACTAGCTAGAAAGAATTGTAACATAATGTCTGGCCAGTGCCTGAACTAAATTTAGTGATTTAGAAATTTAAGCGTTAAGGTTAGTAATACAGACTGTTGCTAGTTTTATAGATCTTCACTACTAATACATATATCAGTTGTCTCTCATAAAATTTCTTGATCTTGTAACTAATAAACCAGCTGTAAGCTTATAACTTGTTTCTACTTTTTTTTCTTCTCCTTCCTTCTCGTTCAGTATACAGCCTATTTACACAGCTAGCATCCAGCCATCTCATGGGTATAATTATAGATTTATAGGAGAATCATCTAGTTGAGCAGTTCATCAAGCTAAGAACAGTAAATGCTGGGTCAGCGCATGAGGAACTCTACCGATGGTAGGGAGCAGGGACGCGCGACCGGCACCGAATTTAATTCTCGGCGGGGAAATATTTGGTTTCGCCTCCAAAATATCTGCACAGCCAAGGGAAATAACGGAACAACAAGACGGCCGCGCGCAGTCCCAACGTACGAAACATTCAGTCTCTCCGTCCGTCGCAACACTGACTGCGTTCAAACTATCCCCCGTATTTCACCGTCGTTAACAACGAACAACAAGAAGCGAGAGCAAGCAGGAATCCATGCATGCATGCCATTTTTATTTATTTTTAGCTCTGTGGTGAGGGATCGATCGATGCTTTTGTGCGTACCTGTCCTCCTCTCCTTGCCGTCGTCGTCGACGTCGCCGCGGACGCGGGGAAGGGTGGCCAGGCGGTCCTCCAACTCCATGGCCTGACCGCGCACCCCTCCTACCATGGATCACCCGAGTCCCTCCTCCCCTCCTAGTCTCTCTCTCTCAAGCTGTCTCTTTCCCTCTCTCTCTCTCTCTGCACGCACACGCAGGATCGTCGCTATGCGCGCTGCTGATACGAATGCGACGACGACTGAACCTCTCGATCTGCTATCTGGTGTGTTTGCCCGCTGGCTGGCTGGCTTCGCTCCACGCCGGTGGGCGGCGATGGCAGGCGGGCAGCAAAAATCCGCCGAGCACGGTACGGTGGTGGGTGTGGAGCACTTGAAGAGGGGATAGGCGCCGGGGAGCCAATGAATGGCGCTATATATAGCTGAAAAATGAGGACGCCAACGAATGCCACGTTAGTGATGGGGGGACGTTGCTGGGTGTGTAATTGAAACAAACTGTACATGTCTCTCACAGTCGACACACGAGAAAGAAACACCCTGCAATACCACCGTGTTACACGGTAGGGCACTACAACACAAAATATTTATAGTGACGGCTCATGATGATTCGTAGAAATGGTTTCTGCAACCGTTTCTATCACACCATTTCTACTAATTGATAATTTGTAGTGACGGTTTTGCAGTCATCCTTACAAATGGATTGTAGAGGCCCTACAAATGAATTTTTAAATTTCACGAAACTAAGCAAAAAAACCTAAAAAGGCAAAAAAAAAAGCAAACAAAATTTTTAAGCCAAGGGGAGGCCCCCACCAGCCAGTGCCCATCTCTACCAATTTTTTTGCTGCATTTTTTGCAAGCCGCGTTCCGTGAGATTCAAGCCCACACAATCTCAGCCTCGCGCGTGACGTCCTTTGTCACTCCAACCCTTCATCACTTGTGCTTAAATCCAGTTTGGGCCCTTCTCATATTATACCAAGCTAAGTTCAAATTGACCATTTGAGATTCTAAACAAATTTAAATCAAAAGATCGTTAACTACAAAGTTTTACAACTTTTTGAGACTTACAACTTTCATGTTTGGTCATTTTTCTATTCAAGGTTATTTCAAAAAAAATCAAATTTTAAATTTGAGGAAGTCAGCGTAATTTTCTTTAACAAGATGATTTCAAATCAAAATATCATCAACAATAAAGTTTCATAACTTTTCGAGACCTACAACTTTTATGCTGGTTATTTCTTCATCCGAGGTTATTTAAAAAGTCATTTAAAATTCAAATTTTAAACTTGAGACATTCAAATATGATGTTATATGTGAAAAAATCAAATGAAAAGTTATTAACTACAAAGTCGTATAAGTTTTTTGAGATCTACAACTTTTATTTTGTTCATCTTGTCATGCGACATTGTTTTATGAACTCAAAATTTGACTACTTCAAATAACATTTTGAAAATATAAATGACTTCAGCTAGAAAAGTGTTAAATAATAAAGTTGTGCAACTCATTAAGATCTATAACATTTATTTTGGTTATTTTTTTTCATCGACAAAGTTATAGTACCATTGTTCACAAATCTTACATCTCTCGCATAGTTTTCTAAAGTACAAGAGAGATATGTAAAATTTGTGAGCAATATTACTATTACTTTGTTGGATAAAAAATAACTAAAATAAAAGTTGTAGATCTTGATGAGTTTTATAACTTTTATGTTTATGACTTTTGTAGCTAAAATCACTTACTACTTTAAAACATTGTTTTAAGTTGCTATTTTTAAAAATTCAAATATACAATTAATGAACCAAAGTCATATGAAAAGATGAAGTTGTAACAACACATTAAATTGATAGAGAATAATTTTAGAAAAAAATTTAAAAAAATTATCAAATTTACTGTTAGTATGTAGGAGAAAGACTAGTTACAACTTTTAGTCAGAGATTAAAAAAATAGAGTTCTTGAAAAACATATTAAATTTCAAAGCTAAAGTTCAAACCAAATTTTGAAATAGAAAATAATTTGAAATAAAAACTTGTAAATAGCAAAGTTGCATAACTTTTCGAGATCTACAACTTTTATTTTGGTCATTTCCCCATCAAAGTCATTTTGAAAATTCAAATTTTAATGCTTGATTTAATAGTCCTGCCCTTACAAATAGATGCTATTTGTAGGGGCAGTCATAACACTAGTTACTCCTACAAATTGATCTATAGGGACGGTTTATTTTGGAACAATTTGTTAGGGCTGGGGGCTGCCCAATATAGAGCCGCCCCGTAAAAAAAGAGGCATTGCTACAAATCATTTTTTACGTAGTAGGGTGCGCTCCATTACACCAGCTCTATGTGAACACGGTACGCAGACACCGTTTCAATATAGAATTGGTCAAAACACACCACCAATAATAAAATTTGTCTAGTACAATTATAAAATCGAGTGTATCTATCGTAACACATCAGATTGATTATTTTATTAATTTCTCAAATTTAAGAGAGAAGGCTCGGGGGAATGTCTTTTTTACTCTTGCCTGCAACCTTCACTTATTATTTGTCGTAATAAACCATAGTCCCTGTAACAAGGAGTGATCGCGTATGGTTATCCAAGTACTACTAGATATTTTGACTTCATCCATTGCATTAGAAGCTAGTATGCTAATTTTCAACCCTTACCAAATACTTTAAAAAATACTAACACACGTGCGCAAGTGATAGTCACTTAGTATTTAGCAAGATGGAAGCAAGGGCGAAGCAAAACGGCCAAGGTCAAGCCCTCTTGGGGCATCTGATGCTCTGACAGTAGGCAGCATAGCGTTAGAGGCCCTGTAGGGAGGCCACACAGAAACATCAGACGCTGAACAGTGCGTCCGATGGTAAGCAATTGAGAGCCCGATGTTCTTAGGTGAGTTGGTGCTATACAGTAATGTGCATCGGAGCGTCTGGCATTCATACGTCTGCTCGTCCGGTGCAAAGCAACTCGAGGCTTGTCTTTGGCACTCTGTATGCATCGAACGCCGGCCGCGTCCGTTGCATATTCATTGGACGTGTTTGGTGTGTTCGTGCTCATTTTAGAACATCTCTGCATAGCATCCGGTGTTCTGGCTCACGTGCGTTGGATGGCATCAGATGCACGCGTCGTTTGGCTAAGAAAAGCACATGATAGAGCATCAGATGTGTCCGATGATGGGCATCTACGCGTCCGATGACTCATCTAGAAATCAAAGTAGTTAGCCGTTTGCATGGGCAATAGCTAGATTCAAACTTGGACACATGGAAGCTTGATAGCGCTCGGGGGTGAGCATCGGACGCGCCCGATGCATAGGCATCTGAGCGTTGGACGCCCCTGACTCAGTCCCACTTAGAAGGTAACAGTTGGATGTTTTGAGTGGTGGCTATATAAGCTTATTATCTGGCTTGGGGAGTCTCTCTTGCACATTTTGATTATTCTTTAGCACTCTAGAGCTGAGCTAACCTTCTCCCTTTCATCTTGCTTGATTGCTTCTATCCAAAGAGAGATTAGAAGAGATTCTAGTGTATTGCTTGTGAGTTCTTGCATCTAGTGGCACTAGTGATCATTCTTACTGCGTGTGATTGCTTATTCTCTTGGTGGTTGCCACCATTTAGATGATTGGAGCAGTGAGGAGAAGGTGTAAGGAAGCTCGGTGATTGTTCTTGGCCACACCGACGAGTTGCCAAGGGTTCTTGACCTTTTCCACAGAGATTGCAAAAGGTACTCTATTGGAATGCTCGTGTCATTCAACTCCTAGCCATTGGTAGGTTCTTGTGGCACCTAGTGAGGCTCGGTGTGTGATACTGATTAGCCACCAAACCACGTGGTCAAAGGGGACACAACAAGAACGTAGCATGTTTGCAAGCATATGAACCTTAGGGATAAATCATGTCTCCATCACTCTTGTGTGGATTGATCTTTTGACATCATATTGGTATTCTTGTTGATTGATTGGGTCTTCATATTAGTATTGATTGAATCGATAAGACGTTGATTGGCTACATCCACAAGGCACGGTTTGCACATCTTGATCTCCTATCTACTTTGTGCAAGTAGTATACTAGCTTGTGTAACTTAGCTTGCTAGTGTAGCTTTGTTTCTAAGGACCATACTCCTAGTGTGCTCTAGTATACTAGAATTGCTAGAAATGGTTTAGGAGGCTTGTAATTCCCCTCTCTTGTAGGCTAGCGCAAAACTGATATTATCACTATTTGTGTTACTAACCAGTTTATCTAGTAAATTTGTAGAAATTTTAATTAGACTATTCACCCCCTCTAGCCAATTAGACCTTTCACCATCTCAAACTACATATTACAGATTCCCGCACTACTACAAGGCGTTCAATGCTACTCTGATACGGTGATTGAACCAGATTCGCAATCCACAACTCTCAAAACTGCAGGAATTAGAGTCTTCATCTTTAACAATGCACAAAAAATCTTTTTGCAGGAAAAGGTGGACAACATTCAATCAGTATTGATGGCGGTGATGATAGCCCTCTTATTGGCTGCTAAGGTCACCTCCATTCTACAACTACAAGGCGTCAATTTCCTCATTGACAATCAATAGCTTGCAAGCTTTCTCAACTCCACTGACCTTTTGAGGACCGAGCATAGCTCGGGTGGTTTGCTTCCCAGGTGCGGAAGCAACCGCTCGCGGGTTCGAGGACCAAACCTCGCGCGCCTCACTAGGGTTCTTTCCCCAAATAAATCCCAGTTGCCTCGCACGGATGCGCCACCACTGTCAGATATTTTAACCATGTACTTGTAGTTTTCAATATAGGTTGTAGATCTAGCTTACATCCTAGGGGTGTGAGTGTATTGGTGTGTGTGGGGCATGAGTTTAGGGTGTGAGTTCATATACTACAGCTTGTATTTGAAGGATGAGGCAATCAAAAAAAAACTCCACTGCCTCTTGTCGCCTCCGGAGTGGAGAATCAAAAGATTTACTCAGCTCTTCATCAATGTCACAGTAGGGACTTCTCCAAAGGTTTATAAAATAGGTAGAAGGGACAACTGTACTGCACGCTCCCTAGCTAGACAGGCCAAACTTTCAGTTGTTGCACAATCTCAAAGTCTGTCTCTCATATGCACCAATTCTGAGCATACTGCTAGCATCCCAGTGCAAATGGCACTAGCTGATGTTGGAAAAACTTCTCCCTCCTCACAGCTTCATGCTGCTGAATAAAGCCTGTTTATTTTTTTAAAAAATGGAATAAGATTTCAAGGAGGAAGCAGTAATGCACTGGGCTCTATGTTTATATATTTTTAAAGTAAAAAGTCTAAATACCCCCCTGAACTATTGGCATGTGTCTAACCTAGGCCCTGAACTATAAAACCAGGTATTCTACACCCTAAACTTTCGAAACCGGTGCAATTTACCCCCTGGAGCGGTTTTGAAGGGTGGTTTTGCCTACGTGGAGGTGGTATTGCTGACTGGAGCGCTGAGGTGGACTCTAGTGCTGACGTGGACGATTGACGAGTGAAAAAAGTCTACATCACCCCTCAACTATGGGAAGTGGACTACTTAACCCCCCAAAGTATGAAACCGTCTATTCTACCCCTGAAACAGTTTTGAACGCTAGTTTTGCTACAGTAACATGTTTTTTTATTTATTTTGGCTAAATCTTTAAAAAATTATAGTAAATTACAAAAAAATCATAAAATAAAAAATCTAACTTTATTGGACTCCATATGAGTAGATCTACACAATGAACATATAATATGGTATGCGTTAGTACAAAACTTTTACTATGATTCAAATATACAATAATTAGCCCACCATAAAAAATTCAGCACAATTAGACCTTAGAAACTGTAGCTGTGAATTATTCTAATTAATTATAGAAAAGAATATGTCTAAAGTTACAGCAAAAACTTTATACTAACGCATACCATATTATATGTTCATTGGGTAGATCTACTCATATGAAGTCTAACAAAATTAGATTTTTTATTTTATGATTTTTCTTTGATTTACTATAATTTTTCAAAGATTCAGCCAAAATAAAAAAAAAAATGTTACTGTAGCAAAACTAGCGTTCAAAACTGTTTCATGGGTAGAATAGACAGTTTCATAGTTTAGAGGGTTAAGTAGTCCACTTCCTATAGTTGAGGGGGTGATGTAGACTTTTTTCAATCGTCAATCGTCCACGTCAGCACCAGAGTCCACTTAAGCGCTTCAGTCTGCAATACCACCTCCACGTAGGCAAAACCACCCTCCAAAACCGCTCCAAGGGGTAAATTGCACCGGTTTTGAAAGTTTAGGGTGTAGAATACCTGGTTTTGTAGTTCAGGGCCTAGGTTAAACACATGTCAATAGTTCAGGGGGGTATTTAGACTTTTTCCTATTTTTAAAACAGAAAAGGAATAGTAGCCACTATGACCATGTCGCTATATCTTTGTAGGCAAAAGGATGACATCACTACACGTAGAGTGATAGAATTGGAAAGAGCATGTCCTTATGTTCTAATGGAAGGTTGTGTAGCATAGGATCAGTTTGATGGAGCACCTTTGCTGTTCACAAGGGGAGCTTACATCTTGCTTTGGCCTTGGCATAATATTAGTCACTAATTAATACGTTTTTTATAAGTGACAGGACCAAGGGGGCACGAGGCCGTGCCCCCCCTCACCAACAAAATTTTTTTTATACTATATGGAGAAAATCAATTTTTCTTCCAAAAATTAAATTATACATAAAAATCTTTGTTCACCTATTTTTCATGATAATACTGTAATTTTTGTTACAAATACTAAATATAGATATAAAATACTATGAAGTTATATATTTATTATATATATATATATTTTGTCGTTGTCGATACGGGGACGTGAGACGGCTACTCACCAAAGACGGCTCCCGTCGGGACTAGAGCAAGAAGGATGGATCCGAGTAGAATACGGATCATCCTAGTTAGACGAATAGAAAGTAACCTCTGTAATCAGAACAGAACACTTCCTATGAATCCGGCTAGAATTAGAAACCATAGCTCTGGCTCTTTTCCTCTTATAAAAAGGAGCCAGAGCACCCTCTCTTGTAACAGACGAACAATACACGATCAGACGTCAATCCAACGCAAAAGGCCAAGGCCGACTGGAGTAGAGTTTTTACTCGACGGCGAGGGCTCGAACTAGGATAAACCGTGTGTCTCTTGCGTGAAACCGCCAAGTTCTAGTCGTTTGCCGAGACCCGAATCAACTGCTACGGGAACCCCGTGGCAGGCTATCGGTGGTCAAACACCGACAGATGGCGCGCCAGGTAGGGGCTTTCGGCGAAATCGACGTCAAAGGCTCGACGGACCTACACAGGATGATTTTCCCGACGGGATCAACCATTGTTTTTGGAAGCTGGGTCTGCGAAGCAGACGAACAAGGAATTCTCCATGGTCGACTACTTCGAGAACCCGAGCCGAAGATACAAGAAATTTTTTCAGAACTCAAGCTCACAGAAGAAGCTGAAAGCTCAAATCTACGAGAGAAGCCGAGTTCTTTTCACTTCGGTCTCAACAACTCGGCACAAATATATCAGAATATCACTCAGAAGACAATGGAACCTTACTACCTCGACCAATGGAACATCTTCAAACAAGATAAGTACTCCACCTTCCTTCCTTTTCAATACGGTAAACCATTGAGAGAAGAAGAACCCAGTTATCCACCCAATATACATAAAGAGGTGTTCATGATGAGGCAACCCCTAGTACCACCAAATCAACCCAACTACGATCTTCGAGAAGAATCGAGTCGATATTCCAAAGAAATTCCGTCACAAGAGAGGGAGAGACCGACAGCCGAAAGGCAGCCGAGAAAGAAGAAACAAGAAAAAAAAGGAGGGAGGAGAAATCGAGTTCAAGAACGAAGAGAAGCATGGCGCAAGTATGAAGAAGAGCTAGCCGAGTACAATCAAAGAAGAGCTGAAAAAGAAGCCGAGGAAAGGCGTGCCATAGCGAGAACCGACTCGACCCAAAGAAAAAAAATATAAGAATTGATCAATGAAATAAATGCCATACAAAGGCCAAGTGAAGAACAAGCCGACTTAGAAGCTTACTCGGAGATACTTGCACAAAGAATACAGACGATCGAGTACCTCCCCGTCATATACCATCCGAATGCAGACAAGTCGGAGAACTCGGAGGATTTCCGCATTCGAGATTATCAACCCCAAATCACAGCAGAAGAACTCAGCTACATCACGATTGGACGTAAAAAAAAAAAAAAACAGAGAAAGACTACCAACACCACTCCGAGACCCTCCCGAAATGACTTAAAAATACGACAGTCAAGCATCTCCGACTACAAGCCAGCAAAAAGTACCCGACAGATTTTCTCGCTTCGCAGAAGACTACTGACAATAAAGTTACCTCACAAATTCAAACCATCCAACCACTCAAAATACGATGGCAAAAGCAGAACCAATGCAATGGCTCGAATTTATTCCCAATCAATTGAGCTAGCCGGAGGGGATGATGACATCAAAGCATTATTTTTCCCAATGGCATTAGAAACATTACCACTTCAATGGTTTGACAAGCTACGTCCCGAATCTATCAAGACATGGAGTGACCTTCAAAAGACTTTTTGCGAAAATTTCGCAGGAATACTCATACACCCAATAACACAAGCGAGTTGAAAGGTTTAAAACAAAACCCGGAGAAAGTCTCGGGGATTTCTATAGAAGATTTGGGGAGCTAAGAGCTTAAGTTCACGACACTACCGAAAAGAGAAGTAATAGAAGCATTCTCATATGGATTGAAAGTAAGATGGATGTTTCATGATTTTTGCAAAGAAAATCCCCGGACAAATGACGAGTTCAAAAAAAAATAGTGGAAAAGATGATTACAAAGAAGAAAAAAAGACATGAGAAAGATTCCCGCACAACAGAACAACTCGGATAAAAGAAACAATACGGACGTAAGGAACAACTCGAACGACAAAAAAACAACCAAAGGTGGAGCAACCAAAACAACCCAAGATATCGGGACAACTCAAGATATCAAGACAGCTCAAGAAGATGGGATAACCAAGACAAATGCAGACAAGACTATCATAATAAAAAGAGAGATACTCGAGACAACATGGTGGCTTCCAATCGAAAGAAAGAAATTCTACCCAAAGAAGAAGATTTGAAGATCTTGAAAATATGAAATGCATCTATCATCCAACAGAATTCACCCTATGGGAGAATGTCGCATTTTTCAAGAAAAATATATGAGAAAGGACAAACAAGACAAAGAAGAAAACAAAGAGAAGAAAGAAGAAGACAGTACAACCGACAACGGCTTTCAAAACCCAAGAGCAACAGTATCAGTAATATTCTCAGGAGTGCCTAGTTCCAGGAGCAAACAAGAAGAGAAACTTGCTTGGCGAACAATCATGGCAGCAGAACCAGCAACACCTAGATATCTAAACTAGTCCCAATATCCAATACAATTTTCACAAGAAGATCAATGGACAAGTGTTGGGAACGCAGGACTATATCCACTAGTACTCGGACCTACGATTGCCGCCATAACAGTAACCAAAGTACTCATCGATGGAGGAGCGGGACTCAACATCATATTCACAGATACATTAAAGAAGATGGGACTAGCCACAAGTTGAATCGGACACCATGTGAACAAGAGGGCTCCAGCTCTGCGTTGGCCGGTCGCTACTTTGCATCGCACAGCTAGAGGACAGTGCGAATCGGCAACCTTCCCACGCAGAACATATGTCTGGCAGAGTGGAAAAGAAGAACTAAGAGTGCAAAATGACCCAGCATAAGGCACATCTCAAGACTTCTTCTACCTACCAGAACGAGCCTGCAATCACAATGCTACTCCGGGATTAGTCTGCCTCTAACCCCTATCTCAAGAATTCTTCTACCCACTAAATGGACCATACTTAGAAGAACAAGAAAGAAGCCCGAGGGCTGTTCAAACTCGTAAACTATCATTGTCACAAGAACAGGAAGAAGCATACTACAAGATTCTGAAAACAACCAAAAGGGAAGTGCAATTTATAGGCCAATATCGGCGTACATAGACCAAGTTCACTAATTCAGAGAAGCATTGACAAGGACAATAAAAGAAGGCAGTAAAGAGAGCAAATGTAAGAGTATATTCCGGTATCCCAACACAAAGAAAAGCCTTTATACCACCACCGCCAACGCCCAACCATAAAAAAAGCAGACATAAAGGACAGTAAAAGCAAAGTCACGAGCCGTTGTCCGTTTCCTACACAGAAGAACTCGGAAAAGGCTCGGGGGCTGCAGCTAAGGAAGAACTCGGAAAAAGCTCAGGGGCTGCAGCTAAAGAACTCGGAAAAACTCAGGGGCTGCACCTAAAGGTTACCTGCAAAGAAAGAAATCAGGAAAGCTCGAAGGCTACAAGTAACGAAAATAAAAGCCATCGCCCGACTTCTTTTTTTGACCAAAACAACTCAGACAAAGGCTCGGGGGCTACAGGGTATACACCCTCAACTTTTTCTTTTTCACAAAGACCCTCCAAATACTTATAAATAAATAGCAAGAGGCTCGGGGGCTACACTCATTGAGTGCACCTACGGCGCACAAAAGGGAACAATTCTTCAGCTAGACCACTTCGAACCCTCAACTTTTTCTTTTTTCTCAAAGACCCTCCAGCTACTTATAAATAAATAGCAAGAGGCTCGGGGGCTACACTCATTGAGTGCACCTACGGCGCACAAAAGGGAACACTTCTTCAAAGAGACCACTTCGAAGCATCACTCCAGAAGCAAGGCGCTCCCCGAGTTCTACTTCGAAATGCTCGGGGGCTTGTTGATACGGGACGTAGATGGCTACTCACCAGCACGGCTCCCGTCAGGACTAGAGCAAGAAGGACGGATCCGAGTATAATACGGATCATCCTAGTTAGATGAATAGAAAGTAACCTCTCATGTCGAACGTAACACTTCCTATGAATCCGGCTAGGATTAGAAACCATAGCTCGCTCTTTTCCTCTTATAAAAAGGAGCCGAGCACCCTCTTTTTGTAACAGACGAACAATACACGATCAGACGTCAATCCAACACAAAAGGCCAAGGCCGACTGGAGTAGAGCTTTTACTCGACGACGAGGGCTCGAACCAGGATAAACCATGTGTCTCTTGCGTGAAACCGCCGAGTTCTAGTCGTTTGCCGAGATCCGAATCAACTGCTACGGGAACCCCGTGGCAGGCTATCGGTGGTCAAACACCGACAGTCGTATTTATGATGTATCATGTATTGCTCGACCTCCTTATTCAAAAGTGCTAGTTTCACCACTGTTATTGATGCGTGGTTATTCACTTGGGTTTTTTTTTCCAACAAGCAAGATTTTTTTCAACAGCAATGAGCTGTTAGCAAAGTTTTGGGCGTTGGCTGTAGGGTGTTTCTCACCTATGATCTATGTTCGTGATGGTTGGCTTATTAGTCGTTGCAATATTACGTGCTTCTCTCACAACAAATCAGTCATTATATTTGAGCTTATCAACTTGCTTATAAGTCCCGCTGAATAGGCTTTGCGATTATAAGCTATAGACCCTGGTAGGTGAATGACGTACATACATGGGTAGCGCATTATATGTGTATTGTAGGTAGGTATAGATGTACCTGTGATGGCGGTGGGGTGCTGTTGGTATTTCTTATGCACAATTAAAATATGAAGGATTCCACAAGCGCACAGAAAACCATTATAGCATTTTACCGGGAGTATTCCAGGTATCGTTATTTTACCACTAGAAAACAATGGATAAAGATATTGATAGTTCACCATCATGTATCTACTAACTTAGTACACCAACTAGACTAAAGTAGGGGTAAATGATAGATGATAGGAATTATGCATATATGACACACAGGAGAATTCTATGATAAAAGAGTAGATAGCTAAAGTGAGAGGACAACAAGACAGTTCAAGGTTTCTAAATACTTCTCTATTACTTGGATTCTATAATAACTAATTCATGGAAGGTAAAGCAATCACACGATAACACTTCAGGACATCGGAATACTAGTCACGGAAATGAGTGTGAAAGGACTAGGAAGCTCTGACTACGGTCCTACAAACACCAACCCTAACATGGTGGAATATCGGCCGTCAGGGCTGTCACCATCTAGGGCTACCACAACTATATGTTGGATTGGGTGCAATCTCAGGTAACCTATAGTCTAGACGCATGTCTATACTACGAATTACTACTCTAGTCACATGTAATAACTAGAGCGTCCGATACGAGTGGAGATCCTATGCTAAGTTATGAAAACTATACTAACCATACAAATGAAAGGCATAAAAGTAAATAGAGAAGATAAATATATTAAAGCATAAGTCTTACAAAGAATAGATATAAAGACATACCAAAACTCTGAAGACTCCTCAAGAACCTGAGCAAAGCTTGCCTCTTCCTAACTCCCATCTAGAACTAATCTACTACATTAGAAAGTCTAGCCCTAATTCTCTAGAGATGAGAGGTCATCCATTCGAGGGACACCTCTACATCTCCATAATAATATGGTGCCCCAGGGGGGGGGTCTGGCCCTGTATTTATAGCCCGGTGAGAGAAACGTGAGCCATTTGATCAAACCGACTTAAGGTACGGTGGAGATGCATCCTTGAAGGCGGTGGAGGAAGGTTCTAGAAGATGGAGGCGAGAGGCCGTAGGGGAGAGCCGGCCGGCCTAGGAGGAGATGCCGGGTGGCCTGGGCCCAAGCCTAATCGGACCCAGCTTCGTTTGTGTGTTTTCTTGTTCCTTTTAGGGCCCAATGGTGCATGTTTCGATCCGGAGTTGATATCTCTTGACTCTAGACTCCGAATATAGCAAATGATATGTCCGTTTCAATCGTCTCGTTGAGCCCATCGCAATGGTGAGTCCAATTCCATATTTGAGATACCTTTATTTGATGGAAAATTGCATATACCTATAAGACAAGTAAGAACACCAAAACTCGTGTAACTCATTAGAATCAAAACCTACAACTATGCTTTGTAATCCATTTTATATCATTTCATGCAATAGTTGATGATTATATTTGATGTTTAAAGACCGTCAAAAGTTTCCCCAAGCTTAGCCTTTGCTAGTCCCTAGCAAAGCTAAATTTAGAAACCGCTATTGATATCCATACATTCTTAGCAATTTTCTTATAACCCCTTAAAAATATACCTGTATTCAAACAAAAATTCTCCATTGGGTTTAAGCAAAACTTAGCTAACATTCAAACTTACTCATATCACCCTTGACCATAGGGCTTCTTAGCTTTTACTTAGGTCTTGAGCAATCGAAAAACAAAAAGATCTAGCCAAACACTATGTCTCAAGCTCTTCATTCAACCATCATTCTAGAGTTTTTAGAGATTTTTAAATAAAATTCAGAGTTTTTTTTGTATGACACTCTCAAATCTCTCAGTATATGTGTTATTTGTGGATTCTCACTAAGGCAGTAATGATGTTATGCTTTTCTTTTCTTCCTATAACTAAGGCTTATGTGGAGCTCGTAGGTGTGGAGAAAACATGAAAGAGAATACTTGCAATGTACATATTGTAAAGTCAAACAATGGATCCATAGAGAAATAAGTCATACAATCGAATCAAGATGAGCAAGTGTATGGATATGGTGAATATATGGTGGAAGTGGTGAAACCTAATTCTACCTTTCTCCTTGAAGACATATCTCTCTTTTGAATTTGGAATTTGGCTAAAGAGTATGAGCTATCTTATTCTTTCCTTTTTTTTCTTTCTTTTTTTTTCAGGGAGGCGGGCATCTAAGTACCCATTGTTTTAATATTTTGGACACTTGTCCTTTTTTCTAACTCTCTTTTTTCCTCATTTTTCTCTTCTCTTTTTTTTTCAAAATAACTTTTACATAGCTCACACCTCCTTTGGCATTATAGATTTTTGAGAAATAGCAACAAAACTTGGAGCATTTATTCTGTGGCTAACCTAACAAGAATATTTTTTTGTGTGTTTTCTCCCAGTGTAGGAGTAAAATATTTTTTTAGTGAATCTAGGTGGGATGACATGTTGTTGCGCTTACTCCAATGTAGAGTAGTGCATATATATAGGTGGAGTGTTAAGTGGATCTTGATTTTAAGAGTATGACAAATCTCTAAAAAGGGTCACAAAGGTTGACAAAACTCAATGCAAGACAAGCAGCATATATGTGAAAGTTTATCTAGCCTATCTTATCATGTTTGGCTTTGGTAGGAATGTGAGCTTTGTCATACAAGAGCTCATCTTTTAAGGTTTTGCATTTTTCAAAAGAATTCTCTAGAACTCTAGTGTCACTTAGAACAAGATAAACAGTAGCTTAAACTTTTTCAATCATATCAATCAATCACCTAGACTTAGCTCAAGCATATGCAACCCACAAGTTTCAGGCTCAAAGTAAATTTTTATGCCAAAACAGTCTAAGTTAAAACTTAGGAAAAATTAAGTCTAGCAACTAGGCACTTTAAGAGCTATCACTTCTATCCTTTAAGATCATCTCTAGAGCTTGACTATTGACTCTTAACTAGACACTCATTCTTATCTGGTTTTATAATTTAAAGACTCACAAAGACTCGACAAATATGAACCTTCATGTGCCCATATATTTTTGTTCTTTTTAAGTTTTCTGATGATACTATGGTGAACCTTTATGTGCTCACATATTTTTTTGTATTTTTATGACTATAAGACAGACTCAATAATCGTATAGGTATACTTATCTAATAACTAGGGGATGCCTCTTTCTCCAAGCTAGTTGTTGTCATGGTTAAACATTGAAGCTGAGTGATCCTCACGGAGAAGCTCATGCTTATGAAGAGAAAGTGTTGCCAGGAACATCTCTATCTTTATTTTTCAAGAAGTTACTTCCTTCACACAGTGGGTAACTGTATGTCGGAAAGGTGTACATCGAGGAGTGAAGATGAGGGTGCCTAGGTATCTAGCTCTTGAAGTCATCTTGCAGAAAGATCTCACAAAACACCAAAACTTATGGAACGGATTAGAATAAAATAGTTTGTGGTTAGCCGTTTTGAGGATTGGGTGTTATAGAACTTTAAAAATACTTTCTAAGTGACAAAGATTACAGCAGGATACTCATCTAGTATTTTTAGAATTTTCTATTTGTTTATGTAGCAAAGAAAAATATCCATGTATGATATTTTTGATATTTTTATGCCACCACAGTAAAAATTTCTATAGGCTTTTACACACTGAGCAAAACTCACATGGGGCTGCCAGGCTTTTTAAGATGAATGCAACTTAATGCACACTTATTTATTTTTGTTTGTTTTCTATGCAATACTAATATAGAAAAGTAAACATCTAAAAAGAGAATAAATCATGTAATGCAAGAAAGTAAATATGGATAACTACCAATGTTACCTCACGGTGAGGGTTCGATGTTTTGAGTCCTTCGAACTGGACTCCTCCTTGCAGTGGTTCATTAATTGAGTACTTCAGTTTGCTCCTGAGGATGAGGATTGAGGTGGCGTCTCTACTAGCGGTGCTTCCAATGGTAGTGCCACCTTCTTCTTTTCTTTTTGTTAGTGTCGCAAAGCTAATCTTATGTGCATTATTGTTACTGGTTTAGAACTCCCACTTGTAAAATTTAGGGAATCTCTCCACACTTTGCTTGAAGTTTATTCTGCTCATAAAGACAAGGCAAGATCAAGTGCATGGGCTCTATTGGTGGAAAAACACCAACAGAACCAGAAATTTACTCATTCTCTAACCTTAGGCACAATAAGATTGATGTTTTTTTTTATATTGTTCATTTACATCTTGGGTGAGAATATCAAAAGTATAAATATAGCATTTAAGTTTATGAGATAAAGGAGTGGAGTAACTTAACCTATAGAAGGATTGTTTATTTTTATAAGTTATCAAGATTAACATGATGACTATCATCTTCTAAAAATAAGATATATCATATTTGAGCTTATTTGGTTAAGATTGAGATCAAAAGAATGGTGCTATGATGTGTACTCTAAGATCAGAGGAAATAATGACCACTTACCTTTAAGATGTTACCTTTATTACTGGAGTATGATGACACCATGTGGTAAAAGGTAGATGAATTTCAATGGCCTTTTTCTTTTTTTGCATTTTGAGTTATTTATTAGCATCTTGTCTCAAATGTTATACTCCTTTCTCATTCTTCCAGACTTCTGCTTTCTCTCATTATTTCTTCTCTTATGTCTTGCAGGGTGATTGGTCCACTATCATGGTGAAGTGTAGAAGGTGTTGAAGTGTTCTTTCATCTATTTCTTTCCATCTTAGTCCTTTCTATACACTTGTTCTCCTTTCTTTCTATTTTAAACTATGATCAGACATTTATTCTGTCTTTCCTGCATAAATATTAGTGGACACATACCCGAAGGATTGCAACAAGTTTAGAATGTGGGTTATGGTCCATATAATTCATGCGAATTTCATCTATGCTAATGAAAGGATGAACTTTTAGGATTACTTTAGCATAGATTTCTTCTAACAAATTTTATTGGTAGCTGCACTTTTATATAGTTCAAGGCAAAGGTAACTTGCGACAAAAGATTAAGTGAATAAACTTTGATACTTACGGCTCTTCCATGGAGAATGAGTTATGTCTTCTTTTTGTGCAAAGTTGTTGGACTTCATCACATGCCTTGATTCATCTCTGATGTGAGTTCATCTCTTGACTTACCCGAATTGAATTTAGGAGTTTCCTGCAGGGGTTAGTCTAATAAAATATCCAGTGTCTACTAGAGCATACTTTTGGATTAAAAATCAACATAGACACCACGTCTAATTTTATTTAGGAAAGCATTTTAACCTAAGCACCATGCTTAATTTAAAACCTTTTTAGAAGTAAACTCAGCACACCTTGTGATTTAAAAATCAAACTAGACACCATGTCTAATCTAATTTAGGAAGGCAATTTAAACCAAACATTATGCTTAATTTAAAAGGTGTATGAAAAATACTTCAAAACCTAAGCATACAATAGCAAACAAAGGTAGCATGAAAGCACTTAGAGGTTTACTTAAATAGGGATGAAAGCATGATCATGTATGGTGAGAATATATTTTATTTTTTTATTTTTAAGTAGAGATAAAAGTGATATGCATATGTGCAAGGAACTAAACATACTATGGATTTAATATGAGATGGGGTAGATACATGGATTATTCAAAGTAAACATGCAGTGGAATACAACAGGATAACTACTCATCAAATTTAAAGTCTATGAGCAAGACTTTCTCACATTTCTTGATCAAATTTACCATGACTCACTATAGAGTTTGTGAGTTGTGCAGCATCTTTTCTTTGTCACATGTGATGAACATTGAATTCATGTGATGATGACTTTTCTTCTCCATGATATATATGTTTATACATATCTGTAAGATGGTAGGGTTTCATTGTTGATGGATCATAAATGTTCAGGCACCCTGAGTTCTTCAATATCTCCTATGTCTTGTTCTTGTGAAATTTTACCAGAAGGATGGAACGGTTGATATCCTGCTTATTCCACAACTCACAAAATAGAGGGTAATCCTACTAAAGCTAGCGGCATACTAGATTAGCAAATATCAAGATCATTATCAAAATCTTTACGCCAATTGTTTCCCTGGCAACGGCACCAAAAATGCTTGTTGGTATTTCTTATGCACAATTAAAATATGAAGGATTCCGCAAGCGCACAAAAAACCATTGTAGCATTTTATCGGAAGTATTTCAAGTATCGTTATTTATATTTTACCACTAGAAAACAATGGATAAAGACATTGATAGTTCACCATTATGTAACTACTAACTTAGCACACCAACTAGACTAAAGTAGGGGTAAATGATAGATGATAGGAATTATGCATATATGACACACAGGAGAATTCTATGATAAAAGAGTAGGTAGCTAAAGTAAGAGGACAACGGAAGAGTTTAAGGTTTCTAAATACTTCTCTATTACTTGGATTCTATAATAACTAATTCATAGAAGGTAAAGCAATCACACGATAACACTTCGTGACATCGGAACACTAGTCACGAAAACGGGTGTGAAAGGACTAGGAAGCTCCGACTACGGTCCTATAAACAGCAACCCTAACATGGTGGAATATGTCGGTCGTCAGGGCTATCACCATCTAGGACGACCATAACTATATGTTGGATTGGGTGCAATCTCAGGTAACCTATAGTCTAGACGCCATGTCTATACTACGAATTACTACTCTAGTCACACGTAATAACTAGAGCACCCGATACGAGCAGAGATCCTATGCTAAGGTATAACAACTATACTAACCATACAAATGAAAGGCATAAAAGTAAATAGAGAAGATAAATATATTAAAGCATAAGTCTTACAAAGAATAGATATAAAGACATACCAAAACTCTGAAGACCTCTCTAGAACCTGAGCGAAGCTTGCCTCTTTCTAACTTCCATCTAGAACTAATCTACTATATTAGAAAGTCTAGCCCTAATTCTCTAGAGATAAGAGAGGTCATCCATTCGAGGGACACCTCTACATCTCCATAATAATATGGTGCCCCTAGGGAGGAAGGTCTGGCCCTGTATTTATAGCCCAGTGGGAGAAACGTGAGCCCTTTGATCAAACCGACTTAAGGTACGGTGGAGATGCATCCTTGAAGGCGGTGGAGGAAGCTTCCAGAAGACGGAGGCGAGAGGCCATAGGGGAGGGCCGGCCGGCCTGGGAGGAGATGCCGGGCGGCCTGGGCCCAAGCCTAATCGGGCCCAGCTTCGTTTGTGTGTTTTCTTGTTCCTTTTAGGGCCCAATAGCGCATATTTCGATCTGGAGTTGATATCTCTTGATTTTGGACTCGAATATAGCAAATGATATATCCATTTCGATCATCTCGTTGAGCCCATCGCAATGGTGAGTCCAATTCCTTATTTGAGATACTTTTATTTGATAGAAAATTGCATACACCTATAAGACAAATGAGAACACCAAAACTCGTGGAACTCATTAGAATCAAAACCTACAACTATGCTTTGTAATCTATTTTATATCATTTTATGCAATAGTTGATGATTATATTTGGTGTTTAAAAACCGTCAACAGGTGCTTGGCACAGAAAGTTATTAATTGTTCCTAATTCTAGAGACATCATGTGCTCTAGGAAAATCAGTTTTATATCTATCTATATCTAATACTTAAAAGACAAAGGTTTCTCTCCCCCATTTTTTGGTCCGGCCCTCCTCTAACTAACTCTTCTTTCAATAAGAATAAAATAAAACCACCACTTAATTAGTTTAGAATTGCAAAACCTTATTGATAACTAGCGTTCTATCTTTTTTAAGCTTCTTTTACATAGTATATAGACAATAGCCACCTAATAAACCGAGTCGATCTCTCCTCAATTTTTCATATGGTACAAATCCAATACTGCAGATATTATTCTTTATGGACCTTAGTATTTAATTGAAACATGGTTGAGATAAGCTCAGGTATTATGGCCCACGACGGGGCAAAGTTCAATTTAAATTTAATCTATTACCTAATCTACCTCTATCTAAAAAGATAAAAATTATGTTCACTTTTTTCCAACTCTCCCGTATTCTGTTCAGTGCGTGGTACGACACATGCATGTCATACTTTTTTACTACCTCCTTCGGCGTCAGTATGGATCGGACTACGGAATCGTTCTACCAGCTTTAGTACGGAATAAAAAATGGAACACTGCATCACCGCTCCGTTTACCCTGATGAACGTCCATGTGCATCGTATTGGTTTTTCTTGCTCAGCTGCTCACCAAGTCACTAGGCAGTGGAAGGTGTCCGTTTTTTTTGTTTTTTGATCATTTTTTTTACTGCTGAGCCACTTGCACGTATTGAGAGATGGGCTCCAATTTTTTATTTATACCTTTTTCTGTTATTCCATAAGTATTTTATATTTTCTTATAAATATAAATAATAAATACAATATTATGCATATTTGAAGTCTTAACTCTTCTGTAATAAATAAATATTCTCACGCTAAGTTATTGCGCTTGTTTAGACTGAGCATTTTTTCTCCAGACAGGAAAAAAACCATATTATTTTGATAAACAAATTCCAATCCATGACCGTCCTATGGCCGAGTCAGGCCCAGATCTAGACCTCGGTGGGTCGTCCTCTGTTTTATATTCAAAAAAATTAATAAAAGAAACACTTAGAGGCCAAGAACAGTCAAAAAAAATTCTATAGAAACTCTATTTAGGTACTGTGCACTAAGACTTGTGAGCATGATAAAACCCGATGAGCTCAGGGTGGGCCGGACCAAGCTTAAATTGTTGAAGTCTACAATAGTTTTGGTTAGGAATAAAATTTGTTCTTGTTATAACTTGGATTAGGTGATGATGACCAAGTATGCAAACGATGAACCAAAATGATTAGGAATAAATGTATTCTTTGTAGAATTTGGATTAAGCGATGATCCAAGTAAGCAAACCGTGAACCGAAAATGTTAACATATTATTTAATACAATCTAAATAATTACAGCTCTAAGTTATACACAGATACTAATACAATCCTCGACGAGGACTACTACGTGCAAAACTAGAGGAGGTCTTCATTATGAAGACAGTTCAATCCTTGACACAACATCAACAAACTCCTTACCAACTCATGACTATAATCAGATCCTTCAAGAAAGTCATGTAACTTGATGTAAAGTCATGGTTTACATGTTAAACATTTATGCATTATAATGGAAGAAGAAAATTGGTCAAGATTGTATTCTAATTCGTTATGGTCTTAATTGGACACTGGTCATCAATAAAATATATTATAGCATTTAATTTTATAGGAATAGTAAAATATAGATAGATATATATCATTCCTATCTTCAATTCTAAAAACATTTTTCTCCCGTTGCAACGTACGGGCATTTTTGCTAGTACTAGCAAATTTGCCATTGCTTTGCATAACTCAATAAACCATTAGAAGCCATAAGATATTTGCGGATAGGGTCCATTAGTATATAGAAGAAATAAATAATGAAATCAATTCAACTAAACGATCAGTAAGAGCAAGGCTAATAATACAATCTTCACTTAGCTATATGAATCCTTGCATTCTACCTCTCAGCTAACTCATATAGTAGTTATCTCTCTTACAGCGCATCACTTTCTCTCTCACAAGTTTCTTAGTTCTCGTGCCTTTAGTTGGATGTAAGTTTACAGTCCACCTCTCTTCTTTGTCCTCTTTTTTCTTTTCTACATCAGCATACAACCTTCTTATAACCCCTTATTATACTTGCTTTAAGGGAGCATTATCAAGTAACAGGCAGTGTTAAATAAATTGTTTGTCATTGCGACAAAGAGGAAGACCACATGATTCTTAGTGGCCATAACTTCTATATACTCCCTCTACACTCATAAAAGAACATAATGCAATTGTGAGATCCATGCCGGTCAAATTAGCTTAGTATTAAATTTATCTATCAAAAAATATGTTATAAAATATGTACTCTGTAACTAATTTAATGGTACTTATTATGTATAAAATTATTACTACTTAAATTTATATTAATTTAATCAAAATTTAAACTACTTGATTTCTCAAAAAGTGAGAATTGGATTGTTTTGTGAATAGAGGGGCATCAAATGCCTGTGCCTGCAGATCCCATAGAGCAACAATTGCATCTTGCGTGCATTATATATATATGGAATATAGGCAACACGTAACAATGGCTGTTAGCTATTAGGCTAATGTGCGTTGGTGTCATTACTATGTAGTTTCTTAAAGAAATATATTTTTTTCTTGATAAACTATTAAAATAAATATTTATCACCTAGTGTATAAATGTTTACTTGATACATATGGTACACAATATTATTAACTTAACAGTTGTAGAAGTGCGGAATTTATAAATATATGTAGTCCACAGGGATTGGATTATTTTTCTTGATATCCTATATTTTTGGGAGATGTTTATGTTTACTTTTTATAACAGCTGAGGTAGATAATTTCTGTATAAATCAAAATATAGCAATTTATGTCTAAAAAGTTATGTTATATTATTTATTCTTCATAATGGCATATTCACGTAATAAACGCAAATATAGGGGTTATTTTATATTAGCTTTCTTTGACACATGTAATTTATAAAAAAGATTATGGTTTATTTTAATTATCTTTTAGAGTCGTAGTGATGAATAATCTTTTACAATAATAGAGGTAGGTAATTTAGATGCAAATTTTATGATTTGCTTTGGAATTGTGTTCGATAATAAAAGTGTTGGTTAAGATTATATACAAACTGTGACATCCCAACTCAGAGCTTAATAGGATTAATAGGGTATTCTCATACTAACAAGTTATAATGTTTTTTCAGAAGCCCATCTCTAAAGTTTGGTCTGAAGAAATTTAGGAATAGGTGACTGACTGAGAAGTTATTCTTGGGTACGCACGAATAAGGATAAAGTGCATAGAAAAGACTGGTGTTGGTCTGTATAAGTGGGTCTAGCATGGAGGTGGAATGTTACATAATGGTATCAAAGCCAACTTTTACGGTTTTACGGGTTCATGATTCGTAGTTGCTCAGACATAGTGCGCATGGCTGGTGTGGACCAAGAGTGATCACACAGCATAGCACATGCACCATACTGGACACACTACGTGGCCAAGAGAGGACGTTTCTGGCTTAGGGTTGATTGATGAGGTCATCGGTCTTTTAAGGGGGTGAGAATGTAACATGCATCCTAACTCAGGATTTAACAGGATACTCATATTAACAAAGCTGTAGCCCTTTTTCGAAAACTCATCTCTAAAGAACAAAAAGTTTAGAGATAAGTGACTGATCAGAAAATTTTTATCAGGTTCGCCTAAAGAAATTTATTAGGAAAATAAAGATTAGTATTGGTTGATGCATAGGCTACCTTATGCATTTTTCTTAAAGAAAGGATGGGTAATTTTTTATAAAACAAAATAAATTTAATGGCTTTTTTCTAAGTGGATCCAATGGCTATAATTGACGACGATGATGATAATAATAATAATGATTAGATTTATATTAAAATTAAAGGACAAATATTTTTTACTACTATAATAATCGCTAATAAAGGACAATAGTAAGATAAATAAGACTGTCTTCTTCTTGTGATAATGAATGTTCCTATCTAACGGAAGAGATTCAACACCCCTACAGATTATTAATGGGGTGTTTAGGACTACTTTGCTTTTTGCTTTTTAGCTCTGCACCATGTTTTTTAGCCAAACAGTTTCAGTTTTATGTACGCAACTCTTGAAAAAAAAAGTGAAGTTGTGAGAACACCTAAAGAGGTACTTTATAACTCTAAGTTTTTGTGGAGCTGCTCCATGATGAAGTTTATAGGTCAGTCCCAAACACCTTCTAATACAATCACAATATGGGAGAAGATTGGGTAACAAAAAAAAATCGGAGTATAGTGGGCCCCATGACAATTTACGCTTTCTTGTAAATAAATATCACATATCAGCGGCTCATGCCCACTCCGTTCAGTCCGTTGACAATAGAAGTCACGTTTCCATCCTAACCACACCGGACACCTCACACCTGGCCTGCCCACAAAACCTTTATCTTGGTGCCAGTGCCAGAGCCCAGAAGCGGAAGCGGGGAGCTCTCGCCTCTGCACTAGCCGCGAAACATTATGGCGCGAGCACACCACCTTGCCGTGGTCAGCTTCATAGCTGCCCTCGCTAGTACCTCAATTATTGGTAAGGCTGCTGCTGTTCTGAATTCTGATCCTTCCAAGGGGGAAACGCATGCATGTTTATTTGCTAATCGAGCTGCGCTATGGTGCCGGACGACGATGGAACAGGTGCGGCGTCCAAGTCGTTCACCATCAGCAACAACTGCGAGCACACGGTGTGGCCGGGAATCCTCTCGAGCGCCGGTTCCTCGGAGATGGACACCACCGGCTTCGCGCTGGCGCCGGGGGAGTCGCGCGCTCTGAGCGTGCCGTCGGGGTGGTCGGGCCGCCTCTGGGGCCGCACGCTCTGCTCCGCCGACGCCGGGACCGGCA
Source organism: Chrysopogon serrulatus (assembly GCA_015844335.1). Lineage (NCBI taxonomy): Eukaryota > Viridiplantae > Streptophyta > Magnoliopsida > Poales > Poaceae > Chrysopogon > Chrysopogon serrulatus. The sequence goes on along the minus strand of JADLZL010008183.1, from coordinate 63,293 downwards.
GGTTCGCCTGCGTGACCGGCGACTGCGGCTCGGGCAAGCAGGACTGCGCCGGCGGCGGGGCCGCCCCGCCGGCCACGCTCGCCGAGTTCACCATGGACGGCAGCGGGGGCATGGACTTCTACGACGTCAGCCTGGTCGACGGGTACAACCTGCCGATGCTGGTGGCGCCGCAGGGCGCCGCCGCCGCGGCCGGGGGCAGCTGCGTGCCCACCGGCTGTATGGTCGACCTCAACGGCGCGTGCCCCGCCGACCTCCGCGTGGCGTCGACGTCGTCGTCCGGCGGCGGCGGCGGTGGCGTCGCCTGCAAGAGCGCGTGCGAGGCGTTCGGGTCGGCGCAGTACTGCTGCAACGGCGAGTACGGGAACCCCAGCACGTGCAAGCCGTCGGCGTATTCGCAGTTCTTCAAGAACGCGTGCCCCCGGGCGTACAGCTACGCGTACGACGACGCCACCTCCACCTTCACCTGCGCCGGCGGCGACACCACGTACGCGATCACCTTCTGCCCCAGCACAACCAGGTACATACATCACTTGCTAGCGTAGCGATCATCTAAAGTTTTCTTGTTCGTCATCACTAGTGTAGCGTCACAAAAAAGATTCATTTTTTCCCTTAAAAATATGGTGTGTGCGTAAGCATGACTGCGAGATTACAAATTGCGTCAAACCAAAACACCTTTCTCCGTGGCTCCAGAAGCTAGAAGGCAAATTAGGCAAGCACCAGCTCATCACCGTTCCTCAAACAAACCCGGTCGGCAAAAGATCACACCGCACCGCACAAGGTGCTCGGTGCGCACGGACGATTTTGGTGACGCGCACCGGCAGCCACCGCAAACCAAAGCGTGTCCGCGTCCATGGCCAGGCGTGTCGGCAGCAACTGCTGTGCCGCCCGCCTGCCCAGTGCCCACCGCCGCGCCCCAAAATGTCGAGCGGCGCCTGTTCATACGGCAGGCGCCTGCCTGACGTCCGCATCATCCCGCGCGAGTCGACATCGATGGCCGCTTAGTTTTGTTGGCCCTGGTGGACCACGAATTGATTGAGGTGCTGACCACACTGGGTTGTGTGTTGCAAAAGCCTCACGAAACACGCCTCTCCCCGTTTTCCCTCTTTTTTTTTTTTTTTGCATCACATATAGCGAAGCTAGGATTTGAAGATAGGGTCCTTCCAACTAATATCAATTATTATACATGACCAAAATATATATACAAAGTAATTTTTTGTGGTATAATAAAAACTAGAAACAAAAACAACACAAAAAAAATTAGAGCAAAAATGAATAACAATTATTTTTCCTAGGATCAATCTAATTCTTGGGATAGAAAAAAAAAAGAACCCCGGTAATAACAAAAATAGTAATCCAATTCGAAAAGGAGAGTAAAAAAATCAGTAATTAATACCAAGCTAATTAGAGCGTTGGTTTTTTTATACCCTTTTAGTATGAATTTAGACATAATATAAATTTATATGTACCTATATCTAGAAAAGTTAAAATATCTTCTAATTTACAACGGATTGAGTAGTAAGGAAGAGGACATGAATCAAATAAAGCACGAATAACATCATTTACTAGTTAATTAAATTATCAGATAGCTAATAAATATATATGCTAAGAATTTCTATTATATATATTTCTAATATAAATATTGAGTATGAAATATGTTGTGTTGTTATAGGGCCATGGCCCTTGCCCAGCCCTATAGGCCCACCTCTGATCATCTGTTGTTTCTTCACAAGCTCACCACACTCGTGACGTGACTAATATACGGTTTTTCTCAAGATTGTCACGATTCCATGCATCTCTTCTCTTCCTTTTCTTAGGCTACGCTCCTCCCAAAACTTGCTCGCGCTAGAGCTCTCAGCTCCGGCCCCCTTTCCTATTGCCATTAACCTTGGAACCTCGAGGTAAGTTTATCCTGTGTAGATGCTTAGCCGACCATGAAGTGTCAGTTATCTCTTATGTAAATTGTTGTCGTCTCATCGACCTCAGAGTAAAAAGGGAATAGGTCTTCAAGAGTCCAACGAATCATCTTAATCACTAATGAAGTCCCTCTCTACATTAGGAACAGGCCACCCTACGCCAATGGATTAGCCTCAGGCTCGTCTTAGTAACTAGGAATCCATTTGAAGGCCAACATGTTGACCTAATAACATCATCTCTATTTGACCTAGTAACGCCCTAGTTAAGGAACTCTTGTATCCGGATGGACCATTCGTAGGCTTCAAACAGACTGTCCATTAAATATAATGCTGGTCCTTTTGATAGAGTCATCTAAATCTAGATGGATTATCTGACGTGATTTTAAACTATCTATTAGAACATCCATGACTGAGCATATGCAAGATTTTGGGTTGTTCTCCTATTCCTCCCCTTGGGCCCACAAGTATGCTCGTGAAGAACTTCCACCGTTCTCCTTCCTCTCTCTGTAGAACCAAAAGGAAAAAAGACCTTAAGGCTTCTAATACGAGACATGAACCAATCAGATGGTTAACAGGAGCGTTGATTGTACTATTAAAGCACAGTGAGTAGGATTGATATTTTTCCGGTAGCCATTTCTATGTCCAGTCCTAATGCCCCTGACGGGGACATCACCTGAATTCGGTCCAGAAGAAAGACAAATTGTTTTTTTTTTTGAATTAATTTGTAATGACTCTCCTATCGTAGTTAGGTTGTTATTTGAAACTTAGGGTCCTGAATCATGGTTCAATATACATTTGAGTCATTATATAAAAAAAAACTTGTAGTTTCTCACTTTGTTTTGTGCGTTTTCCTATGAACTGCAGCGTCAAGGCGGCCGGGGCTAGCCCGCAGGCGCAAGGAGGCCTGCCGCTGATGAACGCCACCATGGTGTACCTCGGCGGCGACCAGCTCGGATCCGCCACGGCCGCGGCACGGCTGCCGTCCGGCCTCCACAAGGTCCTCGTCGCCATCGTGTCCCTCGCGCTTGCAGGTGCTCTGTACTGATCACAAGCCCCACGTACTGCACAAATGACGCGACGCCGGACGCGGGACAGGCCCACGAGACAATCGTGCTCCTGCACACTGAAAAATGCAGGACAGAAACGAAATGGACGCATCACCTACCTGCCGGTGGTGCTCACACGGTCCTGCGAGATTGCGAGCCCCAGCAGCAACGACAGTGTGATTCACCCGTGCCGAAAGAGACAGCTGCAATGCAAAATTGATTGAAGAAATTATTGTGCATTTTCTTAGATATTACACGATTATACGCATATATGGTAGTAGTTGAATTCTTCTGTTTGTGTTTGTATGTATAGATAGCTTCTTCCTTTTCTTACTTTTTTTTTCTGTAAGTTAGTGGATATAATATGAATATTTAGTGCACGGCTCCAGGTCGCAGTCGAGATGGGAATGCTGGAATTTTGTGGACGTGTACACGATAGACACGAAATTTTGTCCGATGTAACTGGAATTCAATTCAGGATATCCAGGATAATCATCTATTCAACTCCCTAATTCTATTCTGTTATATTGCGTTTGCTTGCTACATTTTGCTGATCTACCGTAGAATTCCTTTTTTTAAAGACGCTTATATATGTCATTTCTCTATGAACGTCCTAAATTAAAAAAATATATATTTAAGATTATGAACATATAGGCAAATATGTGCTGATGTGTGTCGAGTTGTAACGATTGATTGTCAGAAGATGATCAGACTTTAGTTAAGTTTGAGACTAACCGTAGTGTGATTTGTTGTGAAACATATGTCTTGCCAATGGACTGAGATTGGTGAAGGATGGACATGATGTTAAGTACAAAGATGATCGATATAATAGAAGGTCAAGTAGAGATGTGTCATTTCGATGGACTGAGATCAGTAAAGAATGGACATGATGTTTGGACTTAGAGACCAAGGGGGCTAGAAGACCGACCGTGAGTGACTGACACTTAGGGACATCGACGAGCAAGAGTACATGTGGAGGAGGAAACTGTGTTCACCAAATCAATATGGCGGTTCACCAAGTCAAGCGGAGGCACAAGAAAACATGGTGATCGGGCGGTCAAGGATGACAGTGACATGTGTTGAGATCCTAGATGAGGTGTAGTAGATACACTTCTCCAGGAGCTTTGGTGGTTTGGTCCCCAAAACACAATTAGATTTAAGGATGGACTTAGAGGCAACACTCGACATCATCAAGAAGCTTGCGTCGAGGAAAAGCAAAGTCATGAAGAGCTCGTGGCCTTTAAATGCACCGAACAAAAGTTGGACCATTATGCATATTATGGGTTAAGTGGTTCCGCCAAAATATCTAAGTTTCTAGTTAAGAACTAGATCTTGTTGGTGCAAGAAACAATGTAGTCTTTCCTATGAGACCTAAGTTCTTGCTTTGAGTTCTTGATGTATATCAGATTATCCTCCTCGGATCTCCTTTTTCTCTATTTTTTGGATTTCATTTTTCTAAGATTTTGAGACCAATTCAAGTGGATGGATAGAAGCATGATTAATGAGGAAGATGTCTACCAACCAAATTTGGTAGTTGACTTCCCTAGCAAGAAGGTGGGTCCGCCCAAGGTCTGTCTAGAGGACGTGGAATAAGGTGACGTGCACTCCAAGGCACAAGAAACAATTGACCTAGTCAGATTCTAAGAAATCTAAGTCAATAAATAGATGTCTGTCTTTTCATAGGCTTAGGGCTTATCTCATCGTTCGGCTGAAAGCACTTAAACAAACTATATAGTAAATTAAATGGCGAAGCAAATGTTGTACTAGCCTACAAAGGGGTTGCAGGCCTCCTAACCAATTCTAGCAACCTAGTGTGCTAAGCCACACATAAACACCCTAATACACTACAAGGTACACTAATGCACACAGCTAATTTGCAAGGAAGAGACCGAGAAGGTGCAAACCGTGCCTTCTAGAAGATGACCAATTACTGTCTTGTCAATTCAATGAAATCTGAAGAGATGATCCAATAGAGAAATTCAAGTTGCTCTCGAATGATCAAACCACACAAGAATACCAAGGGAGACACGATTTTTATCCTGAGGTTCACATGCTTGCCGGTACGCTACTCCTCATTGTGTCGACCACACACTTGGTAGTTCGGTGGCTAATCGGCATCAATGTCAAGCCCTCACTGGGCACCACAAGAACTCATAAGAAGTGAGGGTAACTCAATTATACGAGATTCCACTAAGGATTCCTTTTGCGACTCCCGAGGGGTAGGATGAAAACCCCTCACAATCACCGGGTGCCACAAGAACAATTACAAGAAAAATTATGTACCTTTGCTTGCTAACACCCTCCTGCTGCTCCAACCATCTAGGTGACGGCAATCACCACGAGGAATAAGCTCAATCGCAGCAAGATCACTCACTAGTGCCACTAGAAGCTCAATTACAAGACAAATGCACTAGAAGCTCTCACAATCACTCTAGATCGATCAAGAGGCATGCAAAGTGAGGGAGATGGTTTGTTTAGCTTTAGGGTATGTCAAGTGTGTCAAAGTGCCAAAAGAACCTCCCTAGAGCCGGCTAAATCACTTATATAGGCGCCCACCAAAGCACCGAGCCGTTACACATAAAAGCAGACCTACAAACAACATTGACCGGACGCTAGAGTCCGGCCAACCGAGCGCGTCTAGTCGCAGCGTCCGGTCCATGGATGGCCACCATGTGTCATCACATTTAACCTTGCCCGCTCGATTTCAACGACTACAACATGTCACTCGCGCGGTTAAAGATCGACTGAACGCGCCAGGTGCAACGACCGGTCGCGTCTGCTGCTGAAGCCCTTGATCCCACACATTGCTGCTCTAGGCTGCGTCGACCAGACGTGTCCCCTGACACGATAGGACATCTGCTGGAGTCCGGTCACAGTCTAGAGAGGTCCAAAAATGGATTTTCTCGACCGAACGCGTCCTCTGCCTATGACCGGACGTGCCCGGCGTCCGGTCACCTTACTGCTTAGCTCAGCCACGCCATTGCAACTTGACCGGACGTGGCACCGGCGCATCCGGTGGCCACCGTCCTGTCACACCTGAAAAAATCTCAGACGCCTCTATTGATCGGATGCGTCCGGTCCCTACCAAGACAGTGTCCGGTCACCTCTGAGTGACCCTCTCACTTTTTTAAAACCTCCGAGTCCCGCATCACAAGCTCAGTGGGAGGGGTTTACATCCAAACCCCATCAACTCTTGCTCTCATACGCGAACACCAAAGTGTCTTACCACTTGTGCTCGTGTGTTAGCATTTTCAAACGAATTTGCAAGAGATTGTTAGCACACTAGGTCCTTAATGCATATGCAAAGTCATTATTCACCTAGTGGCACTAAGATAACCGATATTGCACGATATCATCCTCTTAACAGTACGGTTATCGATTTATCGATCCTAAACCCGGCCGTTAACTTCTCTACTCACCTACGGCCAGCGAAATAGAAAATCCTAGTTTATACCTTTGCCTCTAGCTTTTCATCCTGCTTCTCTTCTCTCTTCATCTCCAAGGGTGGCACTTGATCCCTTGTGGTCACTTCCATCACCTTGATCTCCACTCCACCATTTGGCTTGGAGGCTTAAATATATTTTTTTTGAAAAAAATAATTGGATTAGAACTCGGCACCGACTACAAAAAATCAGGGCTTCTATGACGACTGCCAAATGATAGAGCACCTATTTGTCATAAATATAGGTTGTTTATGACAATTGTGTACAGGATAACAATTGTTAACTGGTTATGACTAAGTTGTGAAGATAATATCTGGTTGTCATAAAATATAGAACAATTATATTTTTTTAAAAAATCTTGTTGAGCCAGTGGCTACTCTCGCACTCCACATCACCTCCTAGGACTGTAGGGTAAAAAACAAGGTAAAAAGCTGAAAATTTCATATACTCCACCTCAACTCCTAGGATTGCAGTGCAGAGGAAAAACAAAAATTGAAGTAGAATGCGCTAATAATTAGGACAAGCTCCATTTGGTGTCCATTATGGTGTTCACTTTTTTCTTTTTAAAAAATAGGGTGCATATGGGGGTCGAACGTGGCACCTTCGGAAGGACATGGAGCGTGTGATTGGTTAGCAATCAAAATTTATCACGTCAAGGATTTAATGATTTTGGCTAGTAATTGCTATAAAAATTGCCAACTACTTATATTTAGCTTGCCAAATCTTTAACAATTTTTCTGTTTGACTTGCCAAATCTTTGGTATGGCAAATTTTAGTTGTCAAATCAAGCCCCAAATCCAAAACTTAGGGAAAAAATATGATGCAAGTGAGAATCAAACTTGCCACCTCATCAGGAATCAGGAACCAAGATAACTAGCAAATCACTGGATCACACGCTTTGACTAGGGCCCATCATCATGTTCGATTTATTTTCTGATGGACGATGCATTCCTGAGAGCAAACCACCGAGCCACCCAAACTGATCCAGGCAAAGTTGACTGCGCCAAGACTACAGTTCGTATACAGCTTGTAAGGCTAGTCTCAGTTGGGGTTTTATGGCACAGTTTCATATGCACTCAGATTTTAAAAATATTGCAGAAGAGTTTCATCCCCATGAAACTATCTCTACTCTCATGAAACTTTTACAGTCTTTCTCTTAATAAATACTGTGCCATGTCAGCATATTTAATACCCGTGAAATTCCATAAAATCCCCATTGAGATTAGGCTAATTGCCGGGGATGAAAAACGGTACGGATAATTTCCGATCGTATTCAAAACCGAATTCGTTTAGAGAGGTTTTTATCCGTTCGTATCCGAAGTCGGACATTCAACATTCGGTACCGTATCCGTATCCGAATATTTAAATTGCATATTTATGATGTCGATATCCAAATCGTATCCTATCCGGCATAATTGATACTATCGGTATTCGAATCCAAATCCGGACAAAAATATGAAAACAAATATGATATGAGTGATATCCGTCCGTATCCGATCCGTTTTCATCCATACTAATTGCTACCAGTGAATCCGTTGACTGTGTTTCTCTTGAAAAACATACACACACGCACCCACCGCCAACAGTGGGCATAGGCTGTTTCAAAGGTGGTTGCCGGGTCCATATCCACGCGTGGCTATTGGCTATCTCCTTATATTTTAAAGTTTTCAAATTAAGTGGGAGAAAAAAATAACTAAAATAAAAGTTTTAGATCTCGATAAGTTATGTAATTTTGTTGTTGACTAATTTTTAATTTAAAATCATTTCAATATCCAAAAATGATGTTTGATTTTCTCATATTTTGAAATTTAAAATTTAATTTGTCAAAATAAAGTCATACGGAAAATGACCAAAATAAAAATTGTATATTTTTGATAGATTCTACAACTTTATTGATGACAAATGTTTCATTTAAAACTATTTAATATCCTAAAATACCTTTTAAAGTTCTCATATTTTGAAATTTAAATTTTGAATTGTTTAAAAAAGTCAAATGGAAAAATAACCAAAACAAAAAGTTGTTGATATCAATGATTTCTACAACTTTGTTGTTGACGATGTTTTCATTTAAATTAATTTAATACCTCAAAGTTCTATTTAAAGTTCTCATATTTTGAAATTGAAAATTTTAATTGTTGGGCTAGATTCCGGCATATTCTAATCCGATTCCCATTCTTATCCTTAACCCACTACAATTTTTCATTGTTATGTAAATAAAGAAGATACATTGTAAAAGATTGAAATGATCTTTTTTTTTAGAAAAATCAAAACAAAAGTTATATATCTCAATGACTTCTACAACTTTATTGTTGACAACATTTTAAATTATTAACTACACCAAAATTCTATTCAAAATATTTGTATTTTGAAATTCAAATTTTGAATTGTTGAAACAAAGTAGGATGTGAAAATGACCAAAAGAAAAGTTCTTGATCTCAATTAGTTCTACAATTTTGTTGTTAGTGTCTTTTTCATTTAAAATCAGTTATGAGCCCAAAATTCTACTTGGAGTTCTCAAAATTTGAAATTCAAAATTCGAATTGTCCAAACAAAGTTTGATGTAGAAATGGCTAAAACAAAAGTTGTAGATCTCAATGAGTTCTATAACTTTATTGTTGATGACTTCTTGTTTGAAATCATTCATTATCTCAAAAATGTTTACACTGTCAAAATTGAAACATCTCACGCTTTATTATTGACTAAGCGAGAAATGGTTCTATTTGTGAATGAACTATAGTCCCACTGAATAATCCACAAGCGCACGGATACTGTTGTAGCTTTATCCTAGAATTATTCTAGGTTTCGTCCACAAAGAAACGTGTGAGATCAACTACGCTCTAACTCAACTAGGGGTAGCAATAAGGTGACGGTAGAGGCTAGATTAAGGTGAAAACTAAAGCGAATGAGGTTTAATGTAGTTGAGAGTAGCAATCAAGGTTGATGATAATAGGAGTATAGAGAGGATGACTGCGGATCTGTTCTTCTGACTTGGGCAAGCTTGTGTCTTCTATTGCTCAACTACGGACATTACATAAGGAGGGACACTACCATAGGATGTTGATCTCCTTAGCAACAGCGTCCTACTAGGTCTACAAACGGAAGGTGGACTACAAAGAACTCAATAGAATTGTCACACCCATGATCCACCACTGGTCTAGAATGTAGGGTACATCCATGATTATCCTAAGTCTAGGCACCATGCTTACACCTATGATAATACTCTACTCACCTCAGGAAGAGAGAAAAGCACTCAAACAGTGATGATCTAGATAAACAGTATAAACATAATACTTACTTGAATCAGAAGTTGATCACTAGAGACATCTCAGGAGCAAGCTCAAGTAGAGCTTGATCCTGCCAAGGTATAAGCCGTAGAGAGGGCACCAACAGGCCAGCACCTCCTCCAAACTCTTTCCTTACTCTTCATCTCACTATTATCTAAAAGACTAGATCCCAGAGAGGACTAATCTTCTCTTGATAGCTGGCTCTTGAGAGGTTGATCCATTCAAGAGACACCTCTCAAATAGGGTTTTGAAGAATATGAATGAATGGGGCCCTATTCTGAGGGGTTCCTACCCTACTTTTATAACCTAGGGGATGAACATGCGCCATCGGATCAAACCGACTTAGGCGAACAGCTGAGATTACTCCTCAAAGGCGGTGGAGCACCTGGGGAGAAGCGGCCTATGAGCGGGGTCCACTAGGGACTGGCCGACCTCATAGGGGGATCGATCGGTCCTTCGTTGGGTCCGCTCTGGTCCTGCCTCAATGTGGTATCTTCTTGCACCTTCTAGAATGTTCCTGCATTGCCGTGCAGTTTGATTTTGCTTTCTATGCTCTGATATCATTCTAGACTTGTGTTTTTCCAATTTACACCTGTAGAAATAGTAATTCACCAAAACTCGTAGAATTTTATCAGTACAAACCGTATATCTATGTTGATGATCACAAATGTTTCCTTTCTAATAGCTAGTTGACAGGTAATTTTGGTACTTAACGACCGTCAACAATGTGCAGAATGCCCCTCCATATTGATTTTAAGTATTGGATATTTGTTCTTCGATCGGTTTTTTCCATAAGACTTTTGAGATGTCTAGGAAAGTTTTGGAATCATCATGTAACCTTGTTCACTTAGGTGATTTCATTTTGAGCTCTTGCTTCCATATGATCAGATTTGAGAGACTCATGTTTGCATTTTGGTGAGTTTTGGTCATGCTCTTGGTTTTCCATCATGGTGAATATTTCATTGTGGTTCTCTAGTTATACTAGGGGCATCGAGTCACTAGTTGGCTAGATGGCATCTCACTTGTGAGTTTTTTGTGTTTTAAAGGGTTGTATGGGACAACGGCCATTTCACAAGAAAATTTGGATTTGCTCCCATTCACCCCCTCTGATCACCTTTCATGGTCATTCAATTGGTATCGAAGCAGTTTAAGGATCAATCTATCTTAACAACTACGCCTACTAGAAGATATGCATGTTTGTGTACCTTCAGAGCAAATGCACGAGTTTAGTGGCATAAGACTATGTGGTTTTAGCTTCTCGGGTTGATTCGATCCAAAATGATCAACATGAGGGCAACAATAAGGCCAGAAACACTTTGTTCTCATGCCTCTCAATTATTGTGTTTCAGCAGGTTCTGAATCTTGATATGCTCACAAGGTCTGGTCCAAATTTGAGTGATGTCATGAGGGCACTTCTCATGTCAATACCAAACCCTTTGAGATGCATCATCAAGAGTATGAGAACTTCCTATAGCTTCTTGGATAGTCTGTTGATGTTGGTATAAATTAAATGCACACAAAAAATATGACTATCTGTAAATGGATAGATATAATACCGTTGTAGCACTTCACCCAGAGGTTTTAAATATTGTATCTACAAGAAAACATGTGAGTATAACTATGGTCCAACCTAACCCAAAGTAAAAATCAAGACTAGAGAAGGTAGAGATAAAAGGAGATTAAAAAACCTATCTAGTTCGAATCTCGGTAAACTATGTCTTCTAATGTTCTAACATGGTAGATAACTTTATAAAATAAGAGTAGAAAACAGAGTTCTCCCCTACCAAATATCTATAAGGCTACCAATTCTTCTAATGGGTAGTGGACTATAAAGAATTCAACAAAGCTATAAAGTCACCTTCACAAGCTACTACCTACTGGAAAGATAGAGTGTGTTCACAAGTAATCTAGATCTAACCACCACACTTACACCTATAATTACTACTTCAATCTATAGGATCCTATAGACTAAAGCACTCAAAAGAATTTTGAACTAGAGAACAATATAAACACGTTGCTTACTTGAATAAGAAGTCGATGATCAAAGAAACCTCAGAAGCAATCCCGTGCGAATGTTGGCGGTCCTTATTGCATATATTTTAACCGCCAAATTAATATAAAATGACAACATTCTATAAAAATCCTAGCAAGGTAGGATTTAATCTAATAATTTCCATGAGTTTTGTTGCTTGGCGATATTTTGCAGAATATACTCAAATTTCATATCAAAAGAGAATAAATAGTATATACACCGCTCGGTGGAAATTGGACAGGAAAGTATACTTAAATATTAGATGCTGAAAAGAATTATCAAATAAATATTTAGAGGATGTCAGTGCTAAGAGCTTGTCGAAAGGATTGAAATGGAAATAATTTTGATATAGTTTGAAGCTAAGAGATGACAAGAATATTAAATTCATAAATCAAGTGGAAGTGTGTATCCTCAAGTTAACGTGATTAGCACACACACAAGCTGGAACAGTATACAACCAAGGGCCCAGCCAATGCACGAAGTGCATTTCAGTAGCAGGCCACTCGCTGTCCAAACAAATGTAGCAGGAGCAGTTGGGCCCCGCTGCACCCATCGTGCAGCCAGCAGGTGACCGACCGCCAGGGCATCAGCCCACCACCGTGCAAGATCAACACCGAGGAGCAGTGCACGGCGCAGGAAGCCCAGCAACCAGAGTGCTCAGGCGGCTGCAGGCCAAAGGCCATGCGCCAGCAGGGGAAAGGCCCATTCCTCCGGATCATGGCAATGACGGTGGAAGAAGCTTGGTGCGTGAGTTTCTCGCGTCCACCGACTCAAGGGGTAATTCATCGGGTGGAAGTAAATGAGAATGGGAAAATTCCTGTATGCTAGGAGAGCTTCTTCACCCTCCCAAGTTTCCTCTACCTATAAATAGAGGGGTACTCTTCATTTGTAACACCATCAAGGAGCTCTTTCATTCCAATTACCAAGATAAAGTAGTACTAGCTAGTTGAGAGTTAGGGAGAGATGCTCAAGTTTCAGGGGAGTCCTTGGAGTTTCGGTATAATCTTGTATCGTTCTATCCTTAGAGGTTTGGTATGATCTTGTATCGTTTCTTTGTAAGACTCAAGTATTTCAAATATTCATATTCTCTTATTACCGAATTATCTTTTATGGTTATCTAGTTCTTGCTTTAGTAGTTAGCTAAGCATGATTAGTATAGTGGTTTACACCTTGGCATGGGATCTATGTTCGACCGAATGCTCTAGTTATCATATGTGGCTAGAGTAGTAATCGATAATGTAGACGTGGTGTCTAGGCTAGCGGTTACCTGAGTTTGCGCCTAACCCTCCGGATAGTTGTGATAGCCCTGAAGGTGACAACTCCGACCAGGCCTTTGTATTCCACCACGTTAGGGTTGGTGTTTTCGTAGAGCTTTTGGCAGCCTAACCCTAGTTACCCCTTCCCAGTCTTTTCGAGAACCGGAAAGGAACTGCTGCTCTGAAGTGCCATGGTGTGGTTGCTATGTTTAACCTTTGCTAGTATAAGCTAGAATAGAACCACGGTAATAGAGATGTCACTAAGAACATTGAACTCTCCCGTTGTCCTCCTAGTTTAGCTGGTCTACTCTGCTATCTTATCATGGAGTTCTCCTATGTGTCACTTATACAAAAATCCAATCTTTTACCGTTTACCCCCACTTTAGTCTAGTTGGTATACTAGTTAGCAGATACATGATGGTTAATTATCAGCTTCTTTATCTGTTGCTTTTCTGAGCATAAATACGATACCCTGGAATACTCCTAGGTGAAAGCTACAACGGTATCCATGCGCTTGCGGATTTCTCTGTTTGCGTAACAAATATCAACAGGCTTTCTGGTGCCATTGCTAGGGATACAATCCTGACGATGACGCTAAGAAATGCCAACAGCGAAGGAACTTGATCCTAGATAATACAGCCAATGAGAAGCACCGACAGGTCGGAACTCCTTCAAAACTCTACTCTATAACTCCTCTCTCTAATTCTAAAGACTAGAACTATTGAAGACTAATCTTCTCTTTATGACTACTCTAAGAGGTAAGATCCTTTTATAGAGACCCCTTTCAACTGATCCAACTAGAGATAATAAATTAGGGTTATAGAGATGCCTCAGACAGGAGGCCGGGGGTCTCCTTACATAGCCCGGTGGGATGCATACAAGCCCTTGGATCAAACCGACTTCATGTACGATGGATATGCATCCTCAAAGGCAGTGGATGAAGCTTCCAGTAGGCGGAGGCAAGGCAACAAAAGGGTGGGCCAGCTGGCCCCATGGGCCATGCTGCCCGGCACTCAAATTGGGCCTTTTGGACCCATCTTTGTTATGGTGTCTTCTTGACTTCTGGTACCTTCTAGAGTCCGATGGCTTATGTTTCGTCGCGGTTAAGTTTCATCCTTTTTCACGTTTTAATTCTCTTTTGTATGCTTTCTGGAATTACCCTGCAGAAAATATGAAGTCACTAAACTCGTGGAAATTATCAGTTAAAACCCCTATCTTACTATTGGTGATCTCTTTTATGCATTTAGTTGACGGTGTAAAATGAACGATTAATTACCGTCAACAGTTGATATGATCTTATTGTGAACAAGATATGTGCTAACAAGCCGTAGCTACTGTAACATCCTAGGTTTTCCAAACACAAAAAAATCTGAACTTTTTAAAAAAAAATTTCTGCAAACGTGTGAAGCATATAGTGCTAGGTCGAATCTAGGTTAGATGAGGGGGAATATTGCTAGTGAAACGTCGCATACATATAGATTGATTGTAGGAGTTGCTCCATTTCTCGAGTCAATTTTGATTCGGTATTGATTTGGTGTTGGAGTGCACAAGTCCGTAGCAAACCCCATCATGATTTAATCCTAGATTCCAATATACAGGAAGTGACCTAGACCCACGGCATGGACTATCTTTGACCACCCTATGATATACATACCATAACGATGTACCTAATCTTGGATTAGAGGGCTATAAGCTAATGACCCAACAAAATGGACAAGGAAAAGACCTTCTCCCTTCTACAAAACTAGCCCAAGCCCAAACCCCTCCTTTCCCTTCCCTCTTAGCCGCATGGGCCGAGCCCAGCATCCCAAACCGGCTCCCCCTTTCTTCCACTAAAACCCACGCAGGCCCCTCTTTTCCCTTCACCCACCGAAGCCCACCAGTAGAGCAGCAGCTCCGGCCCGCTACCTCCTCTCCCTCCTGGCTCGCACAGGCCCACGGCCCATGAAGGCCCACGCGCGTCCCTGCCCTGAGAAACCCTAGGGGAGACGCCCCTAGGAGCACCAGCCGCCACCGCCAGCGCGCCTATGTGCCCCTCGACGTCCGTGCGCAGATGCCCTCCACGCGTCCACTGGCACGGAAGCCAAGGATCCTCGCCGTCCAAGCCACCGCGGCACCCTAGCTCGCAGCGCCTATAAGAGCGAGCCGCCGCTCCATCCTCCTCTTCCTCCCTCTGCCGGCCGCGCGCCTGCCTACGTCTCGCGCCCCGCCCCGACGCGCGACATCGGCGCCGCCCACTTCGCCGGCCATTGCCCTCACCGGCGGCGGCATTGCGCCCGCGCACCACCGAGCCAACGGCGCGCCCTCCCCTCTTCTCTCCTTCCGCCCGGCCACGCCGTCGAGCTGCGCCGCGCCCGCCCGTCGAGCACTGCACCGAAACCGCTGCGCCCGCCCGCCGCCAACCTCGCCTCGCCCCGCGAGCACCGCGCCATGTCGTCTAGTCTGGCGCTGCTGCCGCCGCGCCCTGCGAGACTCCACCACGGACTGCTCGCCGGCGGCTACCCGTCGCGGCGTCAAGCACCGGAACGCCGCCACCACCACGAACACGGCAACCCGGCGCCCGGCCGCGCACCCGACCTTGCCCACGGCTCTGCTCCGCCACGTCGCGCGCGCGCCCCGCAACGACGCAGCTGCGCCTCGACCGCCCGCGACGGGGCGCCCGGCGCCGCGCTTAGCGTTCACCACGCCCCGGCGGCGACGAACGCCGTCGTGCCTCCCGCGTCCAGCCCGCGCCCGCCCGGCGTCCTCGCCGTGGCCGGGCGCCTACGACGCCCGGCTGCACCACCTGACGCCTCGCGCGTCGTCTGCGGCCGCGACTACGACCACGCCGAGCCCCGCCTCGCCTCCACCGTGTTATCGTTGCTCGTCTCGCCGTCACACCCACGGGAACGCCACGACGCGGGCCGACACCGCCTGCGGGAACACCGCTGCCGGATTCCTTCATTGCCCTGCCCGTCGATCCCTGCTGCACCACTCACCCAAGTGACCAGAGCACCCCGCCGGTGAGCCACAGCACCAACGGCCCTATCTTGCCCTGCCTTGTCGTGGCCTATGACTCAAACCGGCCTTCGTGCCGCGTTCCATGCCTTGCAGGGAGTTTGCTGAAGCCTCCACAGCCTCCGAGCCACCTGCCGCTACATCCTGGCCTGCAACGGCATGCTCGCGCCAGCCACAGCCAGCCACGGCCACGAGCAGCCAGCCGCGGTCAGCCACAGCTGGCTGCAGCCAGCCAGAGTCGGCCAGGAGTGGCTGCAGCAAGCCATGGCTGGCCAGGACCAAGCCCGGTTGGCCACGACCCTCCTCCAACCTCTGGCGACGCTCCGCGAAGCCCCTGCCAGCCTTGCCCCTCTCCATCGACAAGGTCGAACCTTGAAACCCCGCCGACGCCGTCCTCGACGTCGGCAACACCTTCGCTTTTACTCATTCACCAATGTCGCATTATATCTATATATCTGCCTATCTATGCCTGTGCCGTGCCTTCGCGCCGGTCTATATCACTCGCGCTAGGGATATATGCCACTCTGAGTACGTTATCTTGTGTTGTCGGTTCATGGTCGTGTTGATGGGGGGGGTGTGTGTCCGTGAACTGTGCCTTCGAGCCAGTCGGGGAATTGTACCTCGCTTGGACGTTTCGATCGTGGGTTTGTCCCGCCGTGATCGTGATGCCGAGCGTAACTCATTCTCTCGCTCTCTCGTGTTTTAGTTGACCCTCTAGTACTACGATCGTTAACTCCTAAGTTCGACCCTAGGACTCAGTCATCAGGGGCTTGTCACGATATGGATATTACCCGTACACAGTGAGCCCCGTGATGACCTAGTCTGGTGGGAGCCAACTTAGAAGATGACCCTCGTGGGACGACGGATGCCGACTAGTTAGGGTGTAGCCTGTGGCCGCGAGTTGTCTCGCCATGGCCATCGAGCGCTACCTCCTTTTCCTTTCTTTCCTTTGCTTCTTCCTATCTAGCTCGTACGCTTGTGCCACTTAGACCATAGTGATCCCCTTGGGGTTCGCGCGGTGACAATTGCATCGCTAGGAGCCCAAGGGATCACATTGTGCCGTTTTAGTCTCACGGAGGTCGTGGTGCCCTACGAGATAGTGTGGATCGGGGAACCATATGAGACTCGTATCTCTTCTCGTCCAACCTCCGTCCACTCCATGACGAGTAGGTTGGAAAAGAGTGGAACCTCTTCTATCTTCTTTCGTCTTTCATAGATCCTCGCCATTCCAGTAAGGCGTGGACCGAGTCCCTTGCCCCAGCTCCTTCGGTCAGTGACCTTTGCCATGTCATGTGGATCGAAGTGTTGTGGGACCAAGAATCTCCTTTTTCTCTCTTACTCGTACTTATTGGTAATCGTTTACTATTTCTTGATTCCATTCCTTCGATTCCCGTCGACTACCATGGCGAGTGGATCAAAGGAAGGTGAATCCCGCCTCTCCCTTCTTTTTTGGTTCTTTTGTACTTAAGCCCCTAGTATGCTTGTATCCCTAGAGACCAAAGCATTCCTTAGGTTCTCGCGGTGACAACCGCATCGCTAAGACCCTAGGGAATGTCTTAAGTGCATTTAGTGCACCTTGGTCGAGGTACCCTACTAGCGGGTTAGGCACTCGTTTCCCATTGTGCGTCACTCTCTTTCGATGCCTCGTCTCTCGCCATGGCGTGGGCATTGGAAGGAGTGGATCACTGCCCCCTTTCTTTTCTCTGCATCCCTTCCTCCCCGTTAGCCGCTGCTTCGATCCGTCCTTAACCATGACGATCAGATCAAAGACCGGGCTGACACTTTTAGTTAGCGAAGCCATGATCTATGTCCTGTTCTCGGACCCATGCGAGTCGACCCGATCGACCGTTGGAAAACCATCCTCGTCGAGGATGTGACCGAGACCGTGACATGGATGTGCCTAGCTAACTCTCTTTGTCTCTTCCCCTGTTTTGCTACTCGCTTCTCGGCTCTCGACGTTGTTGCTCTCGACGTTGTTGTGTCGTGTGGGTCGAGAGGGCATGTAGCCACTCTTTTGTTGTTCGTGTTCCAATCTCTTTTGCTACCATCGGCTATCATGGCGGGTAAGCCGACGTACCTTGGAACCAAGTCACAACCCTTCGGTTTTGCGTTACTCATTCTTTCTTGATTCTTATTTAGTGGTTATGACTTACAGGTTAAGGGCTGCAAGGGCCAAACCCTGTTGTTCCTATTTCCCTTTTCCTCTTGCTTGTGATCCTCCGGTCCCCGCTAATTCCCATGACGTTCGGATTGAGAGGCCACAAGTCGTGGGGTTTGTTTAAGTTAAGTTAGGATCAAGGCCTCTTCTCTTGGAGCCGTACAGGTCAACATGGTTGACCCAGGAGGTACTGGCTATTTCGAGGCCCCGATCCGAGCTTATGCTTAGAAAACAACCACTTCTGTTGTTTAGAGCCCGAAGATCGGACACTCTCCGCGAGGGCTAAGTCTCCCAACGCTTATTTAGAGTTATCTAGTTCGTTCTGTACCTTGTTGCCTTTTGGGGGAGTATTGGATTTTGGTTAGGGATTGATTGCTCTTTGCCTTGTTTGTCGCTATACCGAGGTAGTTGCATCGCGATGATGACGGACGGGCCGAAGACCCAAAGGAGGCAGGAAGCACAAGGACAACTGGATATGGATGACTATGGATTGCTATGAACAGGTGCCACGTCCCACCCAACCTCGTAGAATCCTATTAGACAACTTGGTCGAGGTACCCTACTAGCGCTTTACTTTATGCAAATGAACTGTGATAGGATGCATGGTAGATTGCTTGATAAGCCATTACCTTGACGCAACCTTTCTCCCCGCACACCCATTTGCTAGGATAGATGCTCGCCTACTTCATGATACTCGCTACACACTTACTCTTTACTCATACATGTTTGTGTGTGGCTAAGGCACGTGGTGCCGTAAACCGAATAACTTGGGGATAACATGGGAGAGATCTTGGCGTGTGTCTTGGGTGTGTGGTGAGGGTTGTGTCGACCGGACGGGATCTACGACGAGTCGGGGGGAGTCTTGCCGGGAGTGTGTGATCCGGGCACTCCCTATGTGAGAGTACCTGTGGCGGGTACATGTTATGTGAGAAGGTTCCGGGGAGGAGCGTCTTTGTGGGGCCGAATCCTCGGAACAGGGAGGTGCCGTCGAGGCACGGGGCATCGAGCCCCAAGGTGAAGATATCCTGTCTAGTCACCCCTAAGGACTGGTATGTCTTGAGAACCAGTTCATAAGACCCCTTCGTACACACCACTCGTTCCTGATGGGCGGGAAACGACTTGACGGCTAGCTGGCCCCCTGCCATTACTACTAGGTTGATAGGTGATAGTGTAGGGAGGTACGGGTGTTGAGACCCACACCCTCCTGAGACAACGTGGAACCCTTAGGGATCCGGTACCACGTCTCCACCGCCTCTCGGCGTGCTTGGTGGATCTCCTGGGGTGCCCCCTGCAGCTGAGTGGTAGGGTGGCATTGGGCCGCTTAGGCGGCAGCTTGGTATCGGCCTAGACGAGGCATCGTCGATGATGGAGATCTTGTGGTTCCAGGTGTACACACTCTGCAGAGTTGATCGATCTATACGTATAGCCATGTCCACGGTCATGGACATTCCTATGTTTCCACCCCCTCATGATTAGTGAGTGGAGTCCTTTCTCTTCTCTCCCCTGGATGTGTTTGGATTCCGGCTTAGGCCGTTGAGGCAAGGAGGAGCGGGAGTCTTCCTTGCCGACAAGAGAGAGTGAGAGTGTGGTGAGATGTGTGGATGTGGATGTGGATGGGATGGATGGATGTGTGGATGAGATGGGTTAAAACTTGATGAACTACATTATATTTATATTATGAATTTTGCATAGGAAAACTACAGCCAAATATAGGCCTTTTCCTCTACCCTTGCATTCCACTTACCACATAGCAAGGCAAGGCATAGGGTGGGAGCCCGTGGCCAGTACAAATCGTACTGATAGAGTTGAGCAGGTTTGGGACCCGAGGATGACTACGACGACAACGGTGTTGGAAGGAATAGGTGGTCTCGTACCTACACTCAAGTTTGGTTAAGAAGATCAAGTCGACACCCGCTGATATACTACCCCGACTCTGATGATCGTTTGTGAAGGAGGAGCCTTCATCCGCTGTGGCGCTACGCCTACTCTGATATTGACTTGTGCGCGTTGATCGCTAGGATACTTTGTATCGATTTCCCTTCATGGAAATCGCGGGTCGTTTCAGCTACCCTATTACGATTCATGTTTTGTTGTTCTTAGTCACCATTCACTATAAATTTATTTAATTTTAGATGTATATAGGAACGCATTTGAGCTTGAAAACTCTTGTCTAATCGAGGACACCACTACCGACCATAGCCTTGTTGATACCACCAGCATCTATTCATACTCTCTGTAATAGAACCGCTCAAATTATAAGAGCACAAGTGCTAGAATAATCACTAAAGCGATCAATTTATCACAGTAGAGCCCATATAACCTTAGTAGTCCTGCTGAAATCTCAAAGGATTTCAAACCAATTAACATACAAGCCAAGATCGAACAGAGTCCAATAGAACACAACATTTGTTACACCATTTCATAAGTAGTTCAAGTACATCAGAGTGCAATAGTTATTATTACAACATAAGTTTGCAAGTAGAGAAAAGCAAAGTAGTTCAAATCCAACCCACACACTAGTTCAATTACATACAAGATATATAGCCTTGCCCAACAAAAGCATGGGGTAAAGTAATAAGATGATCAAGCCCATGATCTAGTCATCATCACTAGTAGGGTGGAGACAGGTAATGCAGAAGCCATTATAAAGAGTGTCATCTGCAATAGAGAGAAATAAACCCTAAGTACTGGATTGTACTTAGCTAGATTTACCCATCATAAATAAGAAACAAATGACACCACAGACTATGCAAGGTTGTATAAAGTGGAGCTAGCTAACAATATTTTGCATAAAAATCATAAGTAACTTGAGATCAATAAAACATTATTTTAGCATCAATTATTAATATCAACCTCTCATCTAGATTAGAACCTTTACTAACCGAATCAGTCTTTAAGCAACTCAGTCAGGTATAGATTCACACTCAAGACCTCCTTGTCTTGATGCTTCACTATATACCTCCCGACCAGTCTACCTTTGTTTTAACAAAATTTTCCACCTTCATGATAGCAATCTAGCCAATTTTACCCTGACAACTCCATCATGCAGGTGATAGGAAATCACCTGACTTTATCGATCTAGGCATGGCTAAGCAATATAACGTGAACCTACAACTAGATAGGATCCATGATACAAAATGGTGGAGAAGGATAAGTAACATAATGCAACAAGAGTTTCCATCATTCCTACAACCTAATGCATAAAACAACATAAAAGTACTCAAGATTGTATTTATAAAAAATGGGAAGTGGGAATGCTCCGGGGCTTGCCTTTCACGAATGTGGATGGCTCGTGACAAGGGCACTCAAGCAACTCTCCTTAGGAAACCTCTCCTACGGGCTGCTCCTGCTGCTGCTCCTCCTGGGGCTGCCGGTTCTCCTTCGGCAGCAGCTCCTCGAACTCCAGAAGCGTCACTCCCTTCGAAGCACCTATTGCATGCATGTGCACAACATAAATATCGAATAGGCAAAACAATGCAATGCTATGATGAATGATATGAATGTATGAATGACAACAATGATGCAATCACTCCTCAAATCCAAGGGGTGGTGATGAGCTCTATTCAAATCACTTTAATTTCAGAGTAGGGGTATATCTCCTCTCAAGCAAGATTAAGACTCACCAGGCAATTGAAGATATAACTTTTCATCCTCAATTAAGGACCTAGCACCTGTAACTAATAATTATTTATATTATTCTAAGCTCCTAAAGCATCACCATGAAACTTGCATCAAACAAGCAATCAATTCAGCAATTTTTCAGCAAACAATGCACAGAACAAGAACTGAGTAATATAATCATAAATGAAGTTCCAGGACTCCAAAATAAATGCAAAAAGATATTATTGAAAGCTTATGAAATTGTCTATAACTCATATTTAGACACCTTAGCATGATTCACAAGTTAACAAGGCCAAACAGTTGCATCTTTCAAAACTGCCCAGAAATTCCAGAGAGCACCCCTTCTCTGGAATCCAATCCCAAACAGCCATAACTCAAAAACTCTCAACCAAAAACTCTAAAAATTTAACACAAGCTAGATAATAAAATTATCTACAACTTTTCTTGTGACCACATCTCTAGAAAACATCATTTTGATTATGAAAAACTTAAGGTACTATAAACTGTCAAGAAAGGCTGAAATTCAAGAGTTAAATATATTACTCATATTAAGACTTGTAATTTAAGCCCAACCAACACTACAAACATTTAGAGCATGTTAAATAAACACTATAAAACATGATGGTTAAGCCTAAATAAATTATTACCATGCCTTTTTCATTTTACCAAAGTATTTAAGGGCATAAATGAGCGCCCAGTAAAAATGCACAGAAAATTCCACAAAAATTACAGTAGACTACACATGGCTCCAGTAGGCAACTGCTAAATTTTCACTGCAATTCATTGAGTATATCAATCTACATAAAATGAGCAAGCTAAACATGCTAGAACAAAGGAAATTCACAAATCAATTGAAATGTCTTAAAAAACAGATTTCATATTTTTCATAGCTCCCTCATATGACAAGAATAACATGTACCAAATTTAACTCACAGTGCTTACGTAATATCTCCATGAAAATTGACACAAGAAACATAGCACTTTATCAAGATAAATAGAAAACTAACAGGTCACACATGTTCACTACCCAAACAATATTTTTCTAGGTAGCTTATATCAAAACAAAGCCAACCCAATTGGATTTATATTTTTGGCATCAATAAAACTCCAGTTGTGCATTTTCTGATTTTTCAATGCCTTAAATAAGATGAATCTATAACAGTAAAACTTTCTACTAAAACCTATCATATTATGACTGTACTGCATAGATGTACTCACAAAGATTCCAAAACATCCTCATTTGCTATTTTACGATTTTTATACGATTTACTATGTATTTTCAAAGTGCATTTTCAAAGTTCAGCCATTTAAAAGCAATAGTAATTCTGATAAAGAAAAAGGGAAAACATTTTTGCAGAGTGAACACCACTATTTTTTAATTAAAGCCTACAAATGTAAATCCTTTGCCTCTAGCACTTATGCATAGTGAACACGGCAAAGAGTTCCTTTTTGCATTCACCTCCTCCTCTTCTTCTTCCCGACGGCTGAGGACGCAGGACACCGGCCAAACCCCAGCGAAGTGGTCACCGGTGGCAGGGAAAGGATGGACTGGACCTGTCCATGGTTAGCCGTGGCGGTGCCTGGTCCTAGTCATAGCCGGCAGTAAGCCGCAGCTGCTCGGCCGCGGCAGCAGCGATAGCGACGGGCCGTTTGCGGCCTCGGCGACGGTGGCGAGAATGGCCCTAAGGCACTAAGGCCCTTACCAGTGGACGTCGCGTGACATAGCTAGGTCGGCGCGGTGGAGGAGCCCGTGGCGCTGCTGTGGGTGGAAGGAAACGGATGGAGGCGTTGTGGTGGCCGGAAATTTGGTGGGGCGGCGGTGTTGGAGCTACTTCAGCTGCCTCTGTCCCACCGGAGAAGCAGAAGAGGAAGAGATAGAGCAGCGAGAAAGAGGGAAAATGCAAGGGAGAGAGCAGAGCAGTGTGACCCCTTCCATGCGGCGAGTTGGCCAGCTGTGTGCGGGCATGAGCGCCGCGCAGCGGTAAAGTTCTGCGCCCTGTCGGCCATGACCATGAGCTAAATGAATTAAAATTCGTTTGAAAGCCGACTGAAAACGCTATATTCAGGTCACCGTAGTTCCTTAACAAGACCAAATAAAAAGAAATTTCACTAATAGAAGTTGTAGAGAAATGTGAGTTCCACAACTTTCATTTTATATGTTTAGGCTGGTTCTACACAGATTTGAAGCTACAGGCTGCTAAAGTAGAGTAAAATGAAACTGAGTTTCAGTTCAATACTTGGAAAAATATTGACAACCAAAACTGCACTGATTTCTACCTCGTGGTTTATTTTTGAGGGTGTTGCGCACATTAGCATGGCCTAAGCTCTACATAAAGTTTATTCCTTATGAAATTCTCTACAACTTTGTTTTAGGGTGCACAGCCATGCAAGGTCTCTAGCTTGAAGTTTTTAAACAGTTAGAGAAATCAGCTCTAAGGGGTCACCAAGGTCAAAACCTTAACTTAGAAACATGGTTAGCCTAAGTACCCAACATCAACATTGTTCCATGAGGTGTCCTAAGCATAGTTAAGGTACTGTAGAGTTATAAAGGCAATCATACATATCATGACATTACACAAGCAAGCACTTACAAGCATTG
The DNA here is from genome assembly GCA_015844335.1 of Chrysopogon serrulatus. Taxonomy (NCBI): domain Eukaryota; kingdom Viridiplantae; phylum Streptophyta; class Magnoliopsida; order Poales; family Poaceae; genus Chrysopogon; species Chrysopogon serrulatus. Next base: position 38,944 of record JADLZL010008183.1, on the reverse strand, counting down.
AACAACAAGTAAAGCATAACAACACATGGAATGGACATGATATTTGATATTCTCATGCTCATGGTATGATTAGATGATGCTCATGACATGTAATGCAGGTGGATTAGTGCAAGTCTAACACCTGGAGTGTTACACTCTCTCCTCACCCCTCCCTGTCCTACCCACATTTCACATGCCCCAAGCTTTATATATTATACTTACAAGCTATTATGGTTACTAAAGTCATTAATGAGTACATTTGTTTCAAGCATGAAGAATTGATAAATCATGTCAGGTAGTGTTGGTGCTGCAACAACTTTAGTCCTCAAGTGTATACTTAACTACTACACATACTATTTTGTTGTTGTTGCACGGTTTTAGAGGCTAATGCCGCGAGCATAAATTGGATTCAGTATAGAAGCTAATAATAATCAGGTGACAACTAATCAGTCCATGTCTCTGATGGTGTAGTACTATAATTCACAACCTCATACGCTATATACAACTATCCATAGTGAAAATGCATGTTAATAATGGACTCAATATTTGTTTGTGAATTTTATTATTATAGCATAAGACTAATAATAATTCTTATTTTATATGTTCAAGTAGTCCTTTAAAAATTCTATTAGGTAGGTGGGGGACGTGTAAGCCAAGGACGAATGAGACCGGTTAAAGGAGTATAACATTATGTCACAACTTTCTATATACTAGAAAGTCAATCATCTAATATCCAAACTTTAAGCTTTCTTTCTTGATTATATTGCATTGATAATATGATTATATGATAGTCGTAACATATTTGAAGCCAAATTATAATTTCTATTGACATGATCACCATCATTTTTTCTAGGTTAAGATAGACCAGCAAAGAAATATAAAACACTAAGCTTGGGTGAATAATTTGTATGTGAATGCTCACTATATTTTGTGTTGTTTGTGAAGGATTGTTGTAGACAATGTACAAGAACTAAACCAGACTAGAAGACTGACTTTGGTATCTTGAGTAGAGCTACTTCTAACTCCCAAACTAGGCTATCTGACTTATAAGGAGATAAAGTGGAGCCAAATTACTCTTCAGAGCTTCCTTTACTTCTTTCTTGCTTTTATGAATGGAGAAGGGGGCGTACCCTTCTATTTATACTACTCTATGTGGGCCTATGAATCTACATGATCATTCTTGAGCACCCATGGATCAAACCGTCATTGATTGCACGGTGTGGATGCACCCAAGGTGTGCTTCATTGCATGTGAGCATGCTTGAGGCGGTGCAAAGAGGGTGGATCAAATTTGGGGGTCAACTGAACCCCCCCCCCGGCTTGTAGGCCCTTCCCTTCGATGTGGGGCCAGTTGGAGAGTTCCTTGCTGCGTGTGTGAGATTGCGGGTCCACTTCATGGTCAAATTTAACTTACAAATGGGCCATTTAGTCTTTGTGCTCACATCGTACACCTTTGAGAGAGAGCACACATTGATCCAAGGGATGAGAAATGATTTGGAGTGCTTCACATGGATCATGGCAAGATTGGGAGGTTATTGTGCTCCATGCATGGGGGGGTCAGCTGACTTTTCTCCATTTAGCATCATTCCCCCAAGCTTAACACGTCCCAAGCAAAAATAAATAAAATTTAGCCTAGGTGGATCGATCAGGAGTTGCTACTATGCTTCACATTTCAATGGTACCATTTCTATGAGATGCACCAAATAATTATATTGTAAACTCTCTTTGAAGAAGTCAAGAGAGAGTGAGTATTTGGTTTTAAAAAAATAGAAATCATGTGTTGGAGTTTGCACGTTGAATTCGAGCGAAGCTTGAATCCAAATCAATTTTTTTAATTTATTCTCAAAACATTTTTTTTAGAAAATACCTACTTTCATGTTGTTGACTTGATCAAGTTCAAGACAAGTGGCTCGTTGAAAAAAAAAAAAAAGAGGTGAGAAGGAAAAAACATGTGACTTATGCTTGACCGAACGGACTACATGCAACACACAATTAAGCAAAATTTTTAAAAAGTTAGTATTTTTTGTTTTACACAAAAACCCGAAATGTTACTGCTAAGCTTTCACGTCTGAGAGTTTCGTGCCTAGGCATGCTAGCGCCGTGAGTCTCATTTGGCCATCAATACATATGGAATGATGGGACATGATGAATGCATTGTACACGGCATATAAATTTTAACAATTTATACAGTTAGATAAAATGTGCTTATGCACAATAATGAAGAAATTAAGTCGTTTGTAACCAAAACAGAGTGCTCTTTAGGAAACTGACTATTATTGTTGGTTAGCTAATGGTTGTAATAATTGGTTAGATTTTACGGTGCCTATATATATGTATGTGAGACTGTTCCGCAGTCAGACACAACCACAAGAATGGAGGAGGATTGCCAAACACCTAGGAGAGAATCTGCTCCGATCCTACTCTACCCGTCCCGCTATTATATTATCATCACAAAACAACCAAGCCACAATCTACTACGACAAATCCTGTTTTAGAATCACAAAGGAGCCTGAGCAGCTTCCAAACCGATCAGCACGTAATGATTTTATTTACAAAACGCGTAAACCAGTACTGCACGTAATGACGTGTGTTCATCACGACCTGCTCTGGAAGGGCACGTAGGTTTTGAGCGAGTCACGCACGCCCTGCACCGAGGCGGCCCCAGCTGCGATGGTGATGATGAAGCAGAAGAAGCTGAGGGCTTGCAGCGCCAGCCACGTGCTGCTGAACCGCGGGATCTGCTGCTGCCGGATGTACATCTCGACGGGGAAGAAGACGGTAAGCGGCCAGAAGGCGATGCTGCCGAGGATGCCGAGGATGCTGTTGAAGAAGGGCAGCAGGACGGCGAAGAGGGTGATGAGCGCCACGAACAACGTGCGCCACACGAGGCGGAACACGTTGACGCCGCCGTGGTCCTGCCTGGCGCAGGGCCACCGCGACGCCACGTCGGACTCCACCGCGGCGAACAGCGGCTGCAGGAACACCTGGAAGCCGCCGACGAGGTGGAGCACGATGCACACGTTGGCGAAGTCCACCAGCCAGTAGGGCTCGTAGAAGCCCGACAGGATGTTCCCCGGCGCCCCGTTGCCGAACGCCGCGTACCCGAGGCAGCCGCACATCAGGTAGAACGCCGTCGTCGTCACTACGCCCACGATCGACGCCTGACGCATCGTCTTGTTCTCGGCCGGCGGAGATCGCAGCGTGTCCTGATCGATGAACCACGGCCCAATGAGTTGCTCATCTCGTTTACGTGCACACAGTTTCTCAGGCCATTACCCATCAGAGTGAGTTTGCTTTGCTGACCTGGATCTCAATGAGAATTATGGTGTAAGAGTAGGCAAACGCGATGTTGCCGAGAGCCTGGAACGTCAACCATATCTTCTGCGTTGCGCTATCAACGTCCACTCCAACCTGACTACCATACAGCGTCGTCTTCCCCGTAGGACCTGCCAGTGCCAGACAACCAGAGAGTGAGTAGTCATGCTTAAAAAAAAAAAAAAGAGAACGAGTAGTGCTTATTGTTATACGTATATTGGTTGAAACAATGCAATATAACTACAGGTGTATACCGTACCTGAAATGGCCTGCCCGAGGGCGAGGCCGACGGCGATGGTGGCGTAGGAGAAGGACATGACGGCTGCGATTACAGAGAGCCACCAGAGCTCGTGGAAGTTGGGGAGCTGGCTGAAGATGATCTGCACCACGCCGAAGCCAACGATGTAGGAGCCTGTGTTCTGGGTGCAGTCGGCGTCGTGCCCGTGCGAGTGGAAGCAGTTGGACTTGAGGATAGCCCTGCACAGCACAGTAGTGCAAAGCCAATCCATCGATCATCGCTATACATCATTTTACTGGTTTGGTTACTGAATGAAATCAAATCAGCACAAAATTGAGTGACAGCGACCTACGCAGCACTGGCAGCAGCTGTAATGGTGTAGCCAATGCCGGTGCCGAACATGTTGGCATACTGGCAGAAGCCGCAGAACCAGACATAGCCCCCGCCTGCACACACATACACATACGCATGATGCCTATTAATTTGATCGGCCGTCTGAATTTGCAAGTGATGAGCATGTTCTTGCCAAGTGCTGCTTTGCAAATACCTAGGTAGGACTCGACGGCCTCAGTGTAGGTGTAGTTGCGCCTCCCGGTGGCAGGGTCGCCGACACGGTAGCAGTCGGCAAGGAGGCAGCAGGTGTAGTAGGTGATGCCAGCGAAGAGCAGCAGGATCACCGGCCCTGCCACCCAACCCAGCTGGGCCATCGCCCACGCCAACGACAGCACGCCGGAACCGATCACCGCCGTGATGATGTGCGCTGCCGCCGTCCATACCGTCCCTGTTCCATGCATGAAAACAAGGTGTTGCAGATGTCGCAAAGAAGGGAAGTCATGCGTGCATGAGCTAGCTATTTCTATTCTTTTTTTTTTTTTTCTGAAGTTATGGAATGGGAAGAACTGATGGGTAATACTGGATCAAGTGCGGTTTAGTGATGAAGCTCTAGATGCACTAGTAGAGAAACGACATTTCGTCGATGTCCAAAAAGTATCAGTCCCTCTCTACAGTCCTTCCAAGAAAACCGTTTATAAACTGTAGGTTCTAGCAAAACTGGTAAATGGTAGTAGTTCTGGCGGGGGGTGGGTTGGAGTTCACGAAACACTAGAAATAATTGGGTGTTCAAATATTCTTTTTAAACCTCTCAAAACAGGGCTTAGAAAAGTACTTCCATTCTTGCATATGTGGAAGAAGATTCAAGGATGGAGGTAGTCTAGAAGCTGGACTGCTGGAGGCTCAGGATGGTGAAAGAGGATGACCTTCAACTTTCGAGTATGTCTAGCCAATACATGAGTGATTTTTTAGCGATTGGGTCTTTTATCTGTTGTTCATTAAGAGGATGGCTAAAAGAAAGGTCTAGTCACCGATACAACCAACTCCCAAGTAAACCGGTGAAGTCCCAAAGACATATACAAATAGCAAGATAACATGGGTGATCAAAGGGCAACTATCACTTGTTTGACCTTAGATATAAAATGGAGGATCTAGATCAAATCCCTCTCCACCTTATGACCACAATTTGCCACTCACCCCATTGGCTTTGCCTTCATGCCAGGCTTTAGTGCCTCCCATACAGCCAGATTCATTGCCATCCACCAGGGCTCAGTCTCAAATTCCATCAAATATTTCTCCTCATTCTCATTTTATCTTTGGCCCAGCTCCCTTGCTACCATCCCCTCCTGCTTGGCTTTGGCAATGTCCGGGCGCCTCCGCTGCCACCTATAAATTACGACCACCACCACGCGGAACCTAGTGGAAGTCAACATCGAGCCATCTTCATGACGCATCTGCCCTTGCCCCGCCCAAACGTCTTCCCCCATCGCCTGGCCTATGGGGACATCATATCATCACCTTGCCCAATACCACCACCCTAGGTCAGTCTTCTCCCCCAACAATCCTTCTAAGTTTGGTCCACTAGATTCAAGTAATCTCCCAAAGCTAAAACCCTAACCGTAACCTTGCCGGAGTTGGGTGGTTTTTTTTTTTTGGGGGGGGGGGGGGATAACATGGCATGCATTTTTGGATTGGGCAGAAAAATTTGAGTGAAAGGCTGCCTTAAATCACTCAATGATGCTTAGCTTTACTGTTAATATCAAGATGGTGACAAGCGTGCCAAGAGCTTAACTCTTAATCCTAGCTAGGAGCCTTATTGTACTCATGTATGTTTTTGGTGCTATATTTCTCTCTCTGTCTGCTTGTGAACTGGTAACCAAAACAAAACCTGTTATTTTCATCTCAGGGCAAAAGAGAAACAAAAATGTGTGCTTTTCAATGGAATAAAAAACTAAGATAATTGAGGAACATGAGATTTGTAGCACAAAAAACATCACTACTCCATCCTTTCCAAAATGTAGGAGGTTCTAATTTTGTCCTAAGTCAAAGTTATTTTAGTCTTGACCTAGTTTATAGAAAATATGTTAACATCAACAATACAGAATAAATACATTAACAAGTCATATTTTATAATAGATTTAGCTAAACTAATAGAGTTATATAGATGTTGGTACTTATTTTTATAAAGTTGATTGATCATTAAAAAGAACTGACTTAACAAAACCAAAATCCAACAATACTACATTTCACACCTGACGGCAACAACAAGAAAAATCAAGTTTCCTTTCGTTGCATGAGAGGAAGACAAACCGTTACCCTTCCGGCCAGATCGATTCAACATCGCCGTGATGCATGGTTAAAGCAGGTTAATTGTTATATATACCTGTCCTCTTCTCCTTGCCGTCGTCGTCAACCTCGCCATGGTTGCCGTGGTGGGTTACCATGTCAATGTCCATGGCTCCTCGCTCCGATCCGTCACTCAACCTCTCCACTACTCCCGTCTCCCTCAGCTGCCGCAGAAACAATGCCGCATGTGGGGCTTAGCTGTTGGTTTCCTGCTGGCTCGCTCGATCGCCCGACCCCGGTGGCAGGATCGGACACCCAGCAGGACGTGTGTACTCCGATGGCGGTGCCGGCCGGCCAGTGGTCGGGAGAGGGAATAGGGGCGGAGGAAACTATATATAGGCAAGGGGCGCCGGCGAGGGAACGATCGGGCGCCACGCTATGCTATCGATCAACGGAAATGAAGAAGTAATGAACGCACGCAGCAGCGCGGGTGGCATGCCATGGGGATGTAAATAAAACACGCTAGGGCGCGTGGAACGACCACAGGTTGACGCCTGTCATGGTCGCGCTACATTACAACCCCGTCTTTCGCGGTCGCGGGGCAGGAGACTGAGAAGGAAGACGCGCAGGGTCATGAGACAAGACACAAGAGAGGCCAACAAATGAGATGCACGTGGACACATGTGTGTGTGTGTGTGTGTGTGTGTGTGTGAGAGAGAGAGAGAGAGTTGTATGGGATGCACAATTGCTTTGAACAACTCCAGCAAGAATCTATTTAGGATCCTAAACTCAAATGTGAGGGCTTAGATCAAAATTACAGTTTTAGTAGAGCCCTTGCTTAGACCTTCAATTTGTTGTCCCTCGAATCTCACCCTTCGGTCCAAATTCCTGAGGACTCTCTACCAGGCGCCCCTCCTGCCAGTGTATGCGCCACACTCCATCCTCTCGACTGCTCGGCCCTCCTCGGCAAACTCCTCTTCCATTCTGGTCTCCAACAGTTCCTCTCCTCTCAAGCTGGGTGAGATCCGACAAGTCAAGCGCGATGAGATCCTCCTGACGAATCCCAGATGCATGGCTCCACTTCTCCGATGAATCTGTTTATTGTGTCTTTTCTTCCTCAACCAATGAATCTTTTCCTCTTCCTCAATCTACCAATTAATTTGGCTCCAACCCTTCACGGCCACAATGGGTGGATCTTCATCGCTCATCCCCTCTATTGCCACAGTGGGCGGATTTTGTCTCCTACCCTTCCACCGCCCTCTTCCCTAACCGGCGGATCTTGGTTCATCCCCTCCACCACCACCATGGGTGGATCTTGGCTCCTCCCCTCCACCATTATGATGGTCGAGATTTGGAGATAAGAGTGAGGAGAAAAATTGATGAGTTGGACCCATCTATCTTTGTCTATCAGGGCGAATTTGAGGGTTTTTATTGGAGTAGATGCAAAGAAAAAGCCCTCAAAACTATGAGAAGCCCAAATAAAAAGTTGGAGCCCTGTTTTGAGGGTTGCTGCTGGAGATGCTCTTAGAAGTATGTATGTAAGCAACCAAATTGAAGAACAGATAATGATTTGTGAAGCTCTATTTCAAATTTGTATCTTCACAATTTGTCTCTGAATTGAACGATGATGGGACTACTTCCTCTTGGTACTACTATTTTCAGTAATAATATATATTATTATTTAAAAATGAGATTATAGCCTCCACCATATGGTGGAGGCTACATCAATCATAAATGTTTTATTGATAGATTCACTAAATGTAGTTTCATCTTGAAGTTATCTGCATGGCCATGTCGATTCACACTATAGAATCCTGACCTTTAAGCTCTCTATTCCCTCCATCTCTAAAAGAATCAATTTTTAGGTTGTCTTAAATTAATTTTTTTTAAATTTTAACTGAATTTTTAGAAAAAAAATATTAAGATTTATGATATCAAATGAGTATTACTAGATTTACCATTGAATATATTTTCATAATATGCTCATCCTATGTTATAGATATTGTTACTTTTCTTTATAAAGTTAATTAAAGTTAAAAAAATTTGACTGGCACCACACGGGAAGCATTTGACAAAAAAAATCGATCCAAGCTAAACTTAACTAGTATATTGTATAATAATGTTTCTTTTTGGGAGAAGTCAGGATAGAGTCAAGAGACTTTAGTTATGGCTTCAACAATCATAATTATGTCTTATATCCTCACCTAACTTCACATAGGTTGCCAACCAACACTAGACACTATCCACATATGAATGAAAAATTTCTTGTTTCAGACGTTTTAATTAGATATACTTAGAGCAACTCTAACAATTTTCCATCTTAGGTTGTCATTTTTTTGATAAAAATGGAAAAAACCTTATCCAATAATTCCCTGTCCCAGGTTACCATTTATCCTAGAAAAAGAGCCTCCGCGCGCGCATATATGTGTGTTCGACTCCGCGTGCGCATACGTCCATATTAGAAGAGATGGAAGGGAATAAACATAATTTTGTTTCTCTCTCGGGGTTCATGATGTAAGTTAGATATAGGTTTAGCATTGAGCTCTTTTTTTACTTGACATGTCTTTTTTTAAGTTGGCAAATACAAAATTTGCCAAATAAAATATCAAAAACTATTAGAGATGCTCTTAGTTGCAATTGTAGTACATTTTTTATCATCTACTCCCTCCATTATTATTTTGTTAGGCACCAGGAGGTAATTCTAGACTGGACAATCACATACCCTAGCTCTAGTGTGACAACTATGACCATGGAAACCTCTGACCACACCCCTTGCCTCATTTCTATAAGCACTACCATCTCTAAGGGTCACATTTTTCGGTTTGAAAAGTTTTGGATGCATCATGAGGACTTTCATAATCAGGTGCAGTTGGGATGGTTTGCACCTGCTTTCCACCAGGATGCAACTAAGAATATTACTGCAAGGTTTAAGTCTCTGTGCAAAACTCTCAAAGATTGAAGTCACTCCCTATCTAATCTCAAAGATAATATCAGCAATGTCAAAGTAATGCTAGACCTCTTCAGCCTGCTGGAAGAATTCAGGGATCTCTCCTTAGTTGAATGGAATTTCAAACACCTTCTAGAAGAAAAGCTTATCTCCTTGCTTAAGCAACAGAGGGCCTACTGGAAGCAGAGAGGACAACTCAAATGGGTAACCCTTGGTGATGCAAGTACACACTTTTTTTATACAAATGCTACTGTCAAGTTTAGGAAAAATCTCATCACTACTCTTGTAGATGATAATGGCAACTCTATTCTTGACCACAATACAAAGGCAGAGTTACTTTGGGCTTCTTTTAAGGAAAGGTTGTCTACAACCAACTTTACTGCTGTTCACTTTGACCTCTCGAGGCTCTTCCCTATCCAGTGGGACCTTAGCCACCTTGTAGCCCCTTTCTCTGAAGGTGAGATTGATCAAGTTGTTAAAAACCTGCCTTCATATAAAGCTCCTGGACCGGATGGTTTTAACATTGATTTTCTAAAGAGATGTTGGCCTGTAATTTGTGGAGACTTCTATAAGCTCTTTAATGCTTTCCAAAATGGAAACCTGAATCTGAGCAGTATTAATGGTTCTTATATCACCTTGGTACCTAAGAAAGATGATGCCCAGAAGGTATCAGACTATAGACCTATTTCCCTCCTAAACAACTCCATCAAACTCATCACAAAGGTCCTAGCAAATAGATTATAGGTAGCCTTGCCTAATCTTATCCATAAAAATCAGTATGGTTTCATCAAGAACAGAACAATCCAAGATTGCCTGGAAAGGGCATTAGAATACCTCCATATATGCCACCAATGCAAGAGAGAGATTGTAATTCTTAACCTTGACTTTGAAAAAGCTTTTGACAAAGTACAGCACCAGCTTATGATACAGATCATGGAGAAGAAGGGCTTCCCAGCTAAATGGTTACATTGGATGAACAAGATCTTCACCTCTGGCACATCTTCAGTGCTTCTCAATGGCGTTCCTAGCAAAAATTTTCACTGCAGAAGGGGAGTTTGACAGGGGGACCCTCTCTCTTCTTTATTATTTGTCTTAGCTACTGACTTCCTACAAACTCTACTGAATGATGCCTATTCAGAAGGCAATTTGTAGCTGCCTATACCCCTGAGAAATGACCCTGACTTCTCAATCCTCCAATATGCTGATAACATTCTTATCTTTATGCAAGGAGACCTCCAGCAACTGCTATTTCTGAAAGACATGCTAAATTTATTTGGTGAATCCATAGGTCTTAAAGTCAATTATGAGAAATCCTTCATGGTTCCAATCAACATACAAGAAGAAAGATTCAGTGATCTAGCTGAGGCCTTTGGATGTGCAAAAGGCTCCCTCCCTTTCACATATCTGGGCTTGCCTCTCAGTAAAGCCAAGCCATCAATTGTTGATTTTTAGCCTTTAGTTAACAAGTGTAAAAGAAGGCTGATGAGCATATCTTCTTTTCTGAGCCCAGCTGGCAGATTAGAACTCACTAATGCAGTCTTCACTGCCCTGCCAACATTTGCTATGTGTACTTTTATCCTTTCTAAAATTGTGGTGAAATAGATTGACAAGTATAGGAAACATTGCCTTTGGAGAGGTTCCAATTTAAATAGCAAAAAACATGCCAAGGCTGCCTGGACAATGGTATGTGTGCCCAAATCAGAGGGAGGGCTAGGTATCCTAAATCTGAAAACACACAATGAGTGCTTAATGATGAAAAATCTGCATAAGTTCTTTAATAATCCGTCATTGCCTTGGGTACATTTGGTTTGTGATAAATATTACTCCAATGGAAACTTGCCAAGGCTGACTGCAAACTTCAGAGGTTTCTTATGGTGGAAGGATATTAAGTTACTGGACAACTTCAAGGGGATAGCTATGGTTTTGGTCTCAAGTGGATCAACTTCTTCTGGACAGACCTTTGGGAAGGCCGAGTTTTGAGGGACACCTTCCCAGAGCTTTTCTCTTTTAGCAAGAACACCCTGGTGTCAGTTAAAACAATGAAAACAATGACTGTCATATCTGAACACTTCCACCTCCCTCTTAGTACAGAGGCCAACGAGCAACTCTTGGCACTAAATAACATTATTCAGAACATACAGTTATTTGCTGAGCCAGATAAATGGAGCTATATTTGGGGGTCGCCCATCTACTCATCCAGTAAAGCATATAAGTCTGCTATTGGTTCTACACCGACACACCCAGCATATAGATGGTTATTATGGCGTTCATTCTGCTGCTTAAAGACAGACTTAGTACAAGATAACTCCTGAGAAGAAAAGAAATGGATCTACAAAGCTACAACTGTGTTCTTTGCTCCTAGAATGTTGAAGAATCCCTGCACCACCTCTTTTTTTATTGCCCCTTTGCCATGGCCTCCTGGAATTTACTTCAGATTCAACTCCCTGCCAGCCCTGAAGTGCCTCAAGTTTTTGACTACATCAGACTGCAAATCCCACATGCCTTCTTCATGGAGTTAATAGTCACACTGTGTTGAGCAATCTGGACAGTTAGGAATGATGCCATCTTCAAGCATGTGCAGCCCACCCTTCAAAGATGCAAGGGGATCTTTAAGTCAGAGCTTGCCTTAGTTAAGCTAAGAGCAAATTCAGTTTTATAGCAAAATTTAGATTTATGGCTAGAAGCATTTGTGTAATCTTTCTTATTTTCTTTGTCTCCTTCTTTGTATCATGAACCCACTTGTACAGAAATTGTATTTTGATTTTCAATAAAAGCACAGTAGGAGTGCAATCCCTCCTGTTTCCCTAAAAAAACCAAGAAACCAAAACAAAATGAATCGGGACATTAAAACGTCGAACACCGCACTCCCGTCGGCTGAAGAAGGCCACGTTCCTAGTGTGGATTGGTTCCCTTCCCTTTTGCATGCAGCCATGTATTCAGTTTCACCTACCCAGGCTTTGAATATGGAGCGTGATTAGTTCCCAAGCAATTCTGCAGGCTGCCGCTTAGAGTCCTTGCCAATGTACTCGTCGAATTCCTCTACCACGCCCAACAAATAGATAGAAAAGCTATGGTACCCAACAAATGATAACGGAGGGAGTAATAACAAATGCATATAACTTACAGTTTTTTAGTATTGTCCTTTTTTCTCTTACTAAATTTTTTATTTTTATACTTGCATAAATTACCTATTTTCTACAGTATAGTATGAAAAGAAACAATACCATTTGACCTAGCTACTTTCCTAATCCATTTATCATATATATGTCTAAACCACATGCATTAATTTGGAACTAGATTATCAGTGTATAACTGCTCAACACATTAGGAGGTCGACACAGATAAAGATGGAAAAACCAACACTGTAATTCATTTTGCGTTGGCTGCATTGTTTTTTAATTCATTTTAGTTTGAATGAACAAGGAACATTTCGATTCCTACATCATTAGCTCAAGCTTCTGCACACTTTACAACATATCCAACACGCCATCGAAACCTCTCTACAGAACCGGAGATAAATATTATCCACAATGATGACTGAACCTCTCCCCGGAACACTTCTCGGTTCTCTCCGAGACTGAGCGATGGTACAGCACCATACCAGTGCTAGTAACCTGTCGCAGGACACAACAAAGGCGACTGTTACCTTTGAGCGAGAAATGCAGCAAGGTGGTTAGACCATTGCATTGGACATGTAGAAGCTCAGTCAGTCATCATGACTTGGTCTTGAAGGGAACGTAGTGTTTGAGGGACTGGGTGACTCCCTCGATGGACGCGACCGCCGAGGCTAGCGACACCAGGAAGCACAAGAAACTGAGCAGCTGCAGCGCCACCCACCTGGTGGTGTACTTCTGTATCCGCCGCTGCCGGATGTACATCTCCACTGGGTAGTACACGGTGAGCGGCCAGAAGCCGATGGCGCCAAGGAAGCCCAGAATGTCGTTGAAGAAGGGCATCACGATGGCGAGCACCGTGCTCACCACCACGAACGCTGTCCTCCACGTCATCCTGAGCATGTTGACCTTGAACCTGCCGGCCACGAGGGGGTACTCGCGTGTGACAAACTTGGCGTTCGGCCAGCGCTTGGCGGCCGCCGTCTCCAAGGCCGAGAAGATGGGCTGGGAGAATACCTGGTACGCGCCCACCAGGTGCACCACGATGCAGACGTTGGCAAAGTCGATCAGCCAGTAGGGCTCGTAGAAGCCGAACCCGGTCAAGATGTTCCCTGGCGCCACGTTCCCGAATGCCGAGTACCCAAGACAGCCAGAAAGCATGTAGAACGCCGTGGTGGTCGACACGCCCATCAGGGTCGCCTTCTTCATCGTCTTGTTCTCGGCTGGAGGAGACTTCACCGTGTCCTGAAATTTCAGTTCAGAGTTAATAAGTGACTGACTGGTACTTCAGAATGCTAAATTCTGAATGCAGTGCTTGTGCTTACTTGGATTTCAATGAGAATCATGGAGTAGGAGTAAGCGAATGCGATGTTGCCAAGAGCTTGAAGCGCGAGCCAGACCTTCTGGGCTGAATCAACGTCGACTCCGATCTCAGTGCCAGTCAAAGTTGACTTACCAGTACGGCCTGTGACAAACACGTACATTACGGTAGCATCAGAGAATGATCAGAGGGCCTTAATCGTATTGTGTGGGACCTTGATAATTAAAATTTATAGGTTCGTCGCTAGTTCACCTGAAATGGTCCGCGCCAATGAGAGACCAACAGCAATGGTCGAGTAAGAGAATGACATGATGGCAGCGATGATGGACAGCCACGAAAGGTCACTGAAGTTAGGGAGCTGAGAGAAGAAGATCTGAACGATCCCAAATACAACCATGTACATGGTATCGTAGGTGCTGCAGTCGGCGTCGTGGCCCTTTTTGTGGAAGCAGTTAGCCTTGTGCACGGCCCTGCTCATCATCATTCAGCCAATAGATATCTCAATCCATGATGAGACTGAATCTAACAAGACATCTCTACTAAATGAGCCTATTGCAAGAATTACTTACGCAGCACTGATGGACGCTGTAATTGTATACCCAACGGCAGTTCCAACCAAGTTAACATACTGGAAAACACCACAGGACAAGACTTGCCATCGACCTGCATTATACGCGACGCGCATCATTTTCACTGTCGAAATTCAGAAAACGAACCGTTGGTTTATCTGATATGATGAGAGCGGAAAGAAGTAGTACCCAGGTATGCGGCGACAGCGTCCATGTAGGTGTAGTTCCTCTTGCCGGTGAGCTGATCACCGCTGCGGTAGCAGTCAGCAAGAAGGCTAGAGGTGTAGTACGTGATGAAGGCAAAGATCATCAGGGTAACCGGCCCCACGACCCAACCCAGCTGTGCAGTCGACCAGGTGAGGGAGAGCACGCCGGAGCCAATGACTGCTGTGATGATGTGCGCGCTTGCTGTCCATACCGTTCCTGAAACAATTATCAAGATATTGTTAAATCAATCAGTCATCCGTATTTAACATGATACAACCATAAAACAGTTGAAGTATTAGAGCTAATTTTTCTTCGTCATCTCAGAAGGTTATTTCTTCCAATAAAAAGTGCAAAAAAGCTTCACATTTGGCATATAATAACTAGATCACAGAAACAATATTTCACAACATGTACTGAATTAATATCATATCCATGCATCTTCAATCATGTAGCATCATGTTGCCTTTTTAGAACCAACAAGGCACAGTTTTTAACTAGAGTTGTAGACTAAAGTCACACAGTGGTGGAAATGGGTGGCTGAAAATTCGAGCTACCCCAATTCGCATCACTAGACCTTGTAATATGGTACACATTTTTACAGAAATGGAGTAAAGTTGATGGAGAAGATCCAAACAGACTCTAAGTCGCACTCTGACCCACCTGATTACGTTTCTGCAATTTAAAATTTATATAAGTTGGGATGGAGGATCAAAAAGCCAGTTTGACCTGCTACCTTACCAACAACCAAGATCGGGTGGCACATGCCATTGACCCATGGTCAGACGGTCAGCAAAGGGACAGGGACAAAATCCAAAGGAAACACTGAACCCCAGAGATAAAGGTCACCCTCCCACTGTCCCACAGCCGCATAATAATTCAGCGACACAAAGGTCTTGCATGCCCCTTGGGTCAACAAAGCCCCCCCCCCCCCCCCTGATTTGCGTTGGTCCTCTCTCGGAGATTGCCGGCGCACAAAAAAGGCTATCCTATCTCGTCCTGTCGTCCAGTAGCAGGTGCTGCCTCTGTCTAAAATAAGTATGTTCGTCTCACATTCTAAAAACATTCTAAAAAGAAATAACTAATTTTAAGTTTGATCAATTGTATAAAAATAATAAAATTTCTGTCACTAATAGATTTATTATAAAAAAAATATGTTGTACAATTATTGGATACTTATTTAGTATAATAAATGTTAATATACTCTATATAGTTTTGATAAAGCTTAAAGATATTTGACTTCTTAAAAGAAGAACGGGAAATGCATTCTTTTGGGACGTACTCATCATCCTCACCCCTGGTCATCCTAGAAAAGCACTGAGTGTATAATCTAATGAAAAAAAATAGTCTAGCTGATGAACTCATGCTATCTTACTGAAACGAGAAATAACAAGTGAATATCTAGTAAAAATTAATTCCCCGATGAGCAAACAAAGTCAGACGTTCTATTCTTCTTCAGAAAATGGGCAGTGCTGCTTACTAAAACAGAGGGGGGAAAAGGGTATTTCGTGCAGTTCAAAAAAATAAAAATAGATTTAGAGCAAAAGATTTTATAGGGCTGGGGTGCGCCAAAAAAGTCAGAGACGGCAGGCCTACGGCACATATATTCTTGCATTGGTATGCTCATCGCCGCATTTGACAAACTCTTGCCTGGATATCTCCTCACCGAGTAGCTCCCGTCAAAAAGGTACGGCCATATACACAGCCTCATTGTCAAAGCACATATTCTGCACTCAATAAACTCTGCTGCTGACCCAAAAAAATTCTAGAAGTATATCTGTGTTTTCCATGTGAAGCAAAAATAAGAAAGTACAATGAGTGAAAAAAAAAAAAAAAAGAGAGAGAAAAGAAGCCAAGACTTCTGAGATGGTTTTGCGTCAAGGACACAGATTCTGCTCGAAGAGAACCACCAGGAAGATCAGCCAAAATGGAACTTTCAGTTTGAAAACTAAGCCCCCGGGGTGGGACCCTGGCATAGAAATGCAGGCTGATTGTCACGAATACCAGTCCTAGTCGAAGAGGGGCCGATGCAAGTGCTAAAACATTGCGTGTCAAAAAGCACGGTAACTTTCCTATACACGTGAAGAAGGAATCTATTTATAAAGTGAGAAAAAAACAGAAAGTCACATGCGTGTAACTCCATATTCACATTAGTACACAAGGACATAGCTGAAACGTTTACGCAGGCCAATTCGTCTAGTACTTTGATTTTGATTATATCCTGTCTAATGTAATACCAAAAACTTCTAGTTTCCGATCCAAAAAAAAAAAAAAAAAAAAAAAAAACCTTCTAGTTTTGAATGAGACGAGAAATATAGGACTTTGACATGTAGCAATATAATCTCTCTATGTTAGAGAAACAAGTTTCCAATATATGCACTTGCAGAGACAGTATCCTATTAATTTATTATTACCCAATATTGTACGCTATCTAGTCACAAATAAAGAACATTTTGGTGTTCTCCAAAATCATAAAGGTGTTCTCCAAAATCATAAATTTTGAACCATGGTTGCATATCATCACTTTTGATGTGTTGAGAGGTTTTAATTTATGAAGGTTATACGATCAGATATGTCTTAAGTTTACTATGTGTTATTATACATTTTGTAAAAAAAATGTAGTACCTAAATAAAGTTATGAATTAAAGATTTTGTCGTTCCGCAGCGTCACTATTATTTGTAAGGATAGAGACTAACTATTACTATCTTGTTAAAAAGAATTGTCGCTGTCATTCCAATCAGAATATTTAACACAAAACTTGTCAAGTAGCCTTTCGATAAGTGGAGTCTAGGCACGTTAACTAAACCACACCTCTCCCCTATCCACATGGTTAGGGCGCTCTTAATTATAGCTACATGTATGTGTAATTGACTGATTCAATTATACATTCAATAATCAATTTTTTTTTATAGGAGATGGGGTCTAACAAATTTATAAATTGGTGTGTTAAATTTGGTCACATAAGGCGGTGATAAAGCATAATAATAAGACAAACAGACATAACGAATATTCTTAAATATTTTTTTAGATAGAGTTATTTGTTTTATACCAATAAATTATCATTGGTTCTAAGCTACTTGTGGTGTCTGTAGCTACAGGTGCAGCAGCTGCCACAAGTAGCGGTAGTAGTAGCGACTACGAGCACTGCCATTAGAATTATGAGAAGGCAAACCGCTGTATCCGCATGGCCCCACGAGCCCTGCGCGGCGCCACCCGGGGCTTTGACCTGGGTCTGCGCTGGACCAGCAAGCGACGACCCATCCCATCCCATGCCCGCCTTCCCCGTCGCCACAGCCACATGCGCGTCTTCCTCCTCCTCGCCTCCGGATGAGCAATAAGACAAAACACGATCGAGCTAATCAGGCAACACAGCTGCCGTCCCCCACTGGTTGGGCCGTGCACGTCATTGATTTCAGGGGACACGGATACAATCCGGGCTGTTGCTTCTGCTTTCGTCGATGCCACCGGAACTCCAAGCCATTATTACTTGTCAATTTGGTTACCTAGGCAGATGAGATGATACTACACCGCCCATGTTAAATTTGGAGTTACAGTTGAGTTGAGTTGAGTTGGTTTGTGCTAACAACGCGGGAGAAGAGATTGCTAATCAAAGAGAGAGGAAAGGGAGGATTCTTTGTTACGAAAAAATAGTGGCCACGGTACTTCCTCGAAAGAGAAAACAAAGCAAATTGTCTAGACAAATCTACCCGAGAATATTCTTCAGAGTTACTTATAATGGTGTTCTGAAGGATTTTGAATGAAAATTAATGCCTGCCCAAATTCGCCCCTGCAAAAGTGCAAATCGCCACCCGAACTCTACCGTGGGAATGCGAACAGCAGCAATACACGGGCGCTCCAGCGCAAACAAAGAACAACGGTTACTCCGAGTAGCCGTACAGCCGTGTGGACGCCGGACTGCGGCCCCAAGTTTTTCTCCCCAGCGAAAGCAGAAAAATGGCGGCACGTACGTATACCAAACAGGAGAGACGGCGGCGCGGGGCTAGAGTAGACATCGGCGGCGGTGAGGTTCGATTACTTACCCGTGCGCTTCTTCCTGCCGTCGTCGTCGAGCTCCTCGCCGGCGCCGTTCCGCGGGGAGTAACTGTGAGGGTAGTTCGAGGTTAAAAAAAAAAAAAAAAAAAAAAAAAAAAAAAAAAAAAAAAAAGATGCCCGGACTCGGAAGCACCCTCTGGGGTCTCAGCTGTCGGCCCCTGCCAACTGCCATGCGCGGTCAACAAGCGTGGTGAGTCAAACTACGGCAATAATTAGTTAATTAATTAGTAAATGAAAGTGTACTAGATAGAGCAGCCAAAGAATCTCACTATGTTGAATGCACTACACAGTATGTTTTAGATTATGGATTTCCCATCATCTCTATTCAGATTAAAACTGACCATGTGTTCAGCTGATCATAAAAGTTGGACAAGTCGGCCGATTTGCTGCAAGAGAAAAATATTGTTCGAATAGGTTCGGTTCATAAAACAAGCGAATAGGGCAATCTTCACATTAAATACTCCCTTCGTCTTAAAAAGGACGATGTTTTGGGTGTTCATGCCACAAATTTGACTCGATTTGTAGAAAATACATACAATATTTATATTTTCAAATAAATTTATTAAAAAACTAGATCTACAGATCTTTTCAATAATACTAATTATGATACTAATTGATGATATTTATTATTTTTAAAAATTACCGGCATCCGTTTCTTGAGAAGCGAGAACAACATCCTTTTTGGGACGGAGGGAGTAGGTTTGATTACTTGTGAACCTAGGGAAATGGGTTTAGGTCTGGCAAACTATATCAAAAGACAAACACCAGAAGGCATTATAGTAGCTCAAACTATAGCGCATCATGGATGAACAGACAGGATGTTTTGAGATGATACCTTAAATCTAGGGAATAAATCAATATTGTTAGGTTTTGCAAATATATATGAGAACAAAAATGGACTAATAACGTGTGAATTTTTTAAATACAAATTAGTGAGCTATAATAAAGTGTTTCTATTCCTTAAACATTGATTTATTTTATAAACATCATATAGGTAGGTTTTGATTGCAAGTTCACTTTCCAGAAATTCATGGCTTAAAACCTCTCTAATAGCTAGACTATTTTGCAAATTATGCAGTAGAACGCCTGTGGACTCCATACTTATGAGCACATACGTAAGACTGTGCTGATAGATCTCGAGATTGATAAAGTCACCACAGACGTCGCCGATGGGAATGTCCATTATCACAAAAAACACCATTAAATTCTTAAATAAATCCAGAAAAATACAAACATCTATGCAGAGTCGAGAACTTGAATCTAGATGAGTAGTTTCCACAATAAGAAACCTAACCAACTGAGTTAAGCTCAATTCGTAAACTAAAAAAATGTTAATCAAACCATTGAAAATAATTAACATTTTTTTAACAAGGGAATCATGTTTCAGCATGGTAATTAATATATTATACCATTTGGTCTTCTTTTTTATTTACTTTTACCCTTCTTTTTGCCCACGCTAGCTTTCGACCAACTACCGCCGTTGATATAGCCTCGGCATCGGCTTTCCTACCCATTATCGTCAATTTTAGTCTAACTAATGATAAAAGCTCATAGGTATCATCTTGGAAGACTTAATTAGCTCGCTGGGCATAAGATTTGTTTGAATGTGCTAGGACTAACTAGTATGACGACTAGTGTGGATTACTAATTAAGGCATGTTTGGCATAATTTCTTGTGGCTAGTGGTACTGTTCACAAAGCTGTTTTTCTCACTCTTCGTAAAATGAACGAACGTGAAATCGGAAGAAGCATTATTTATGGTTTCTCAAGTACTGTAGCGCTGAGCTAAAGCCAGAGGGAGCCCGGCCAAATAAGTCTTTCGTCCATCATCTCAATTTCCGAGAAACTAAAAGTTAGTCAAACATTTGTTATTTCTAGAAATTCAGGCAGGAACTAAGTCAATTCAAGATTACATGATACTATGGAAGACTGTACAAGACAAGAATATGGCCTGGTTGTCCTCGATCGGAGGCATGTGTCTCGTATAAAGGGGAAAATGCCCTCAACATCACTAACGAACGAGCTCTGTTACAGCAAGGCTTGCTGAGCTATACGAGAGACACAAACTTAAAAAAAAAAAAAAAAAGAGACACAAACTTCTTTTTTAAAACAAAAATGGACAGACAGCAACTATACTCTCCGTTGGGCAGAGGGCGAATTATTGAAGGAATCGAAGCAGCAAGTTGCATCACGGCAAAAGATTCATCGCATCGAGCGGGACCGGGACGTGGATCGCCAAGCTACACAATGATGAGGAGCCCGCTGCTCGCTCCATTCCATCTCTATGCATCATGTATTCATGTAGCACAAGTTTTAGGCAAGTTCACTCAACGAGAGTCAAGGGTTACCTTATGTTGTTCAGGTTTTCTTTTGCTCAGTAGCTAGGGATTTTATTTCAAAGGATACCACTAGCTCCTACGAACGAAGGAATAATTAGGCCAAACCATATATAAGCATGTATATGTTGAGTGGAATCAGAAATTTAAATCCAAATAGACATGCTTTACTATATGGAACCTTATCAATGACTGACGTTCTTAATTACTAGTTTCCAGTACTAAAACGCTGTTGGCAGCGCCAGCGCATCAGTTGAAGTAGGAGTACGTCTTTGCTACCTCCTTTTGTTTTATTATTACGTCGTAGTACCAAATTAATAATTGTGAAAATAAAGAAAAATTTATTTCATCAACGTAACCAACATTGTGGTCCTCAAGTTCGCATACGTACGTACGTAAACAAATGTGTATCACAAACCCAAACGTACAGATCACTGCTTCACTGGATACTTAATTTTTTTTTCATGGAACGCCGTACGCGGCGTTCATACGTACCGGCAGTATTCTCAGCTGGCGTGCTAACTAATGTAAGAAAGAAAGCGCCAAAATTCAAAAAAATAAAAAAGGTCCAAATCAAGTCCAAACAATGAAAATCACATGCCGCGATGCGCACGCGGACTGGCATATATATTCAAGCGGATCTGTTGCAGCTTTCTTTGTCACGAGGGTTTATATATTGATTGATTGATCAAAAGGCTTTCAGATGTGGTCTTTGGAGAGCGCTGCGTGCTTTGCGCGTTGTGGATGTTTGTTTGTTAGCTTTCACATGTGGTCTCTCCAATCTTGTTTCTCCTGCCTGTACTATATGTGGATTTTATTGTGGAGTGGATCGAGTTCTATTTTCCAACACAACGATCAACGTGATAGCGCATTTGTTTTAGTATAAAATGTCAGGTTCCTGTGATTCCTATCTGTTTTTTTTTTTTGACAAAGATGATTCCTATCTGTTAATTCTCCCTTCCTTATTTATAGGCAGTAGTGGGGAGATCAATTGCCAACGGGCATATAGCATGTTAGTTAGAAGAGCCTCAGACCAGTTTTAGATTGTGGTTTGAGAGGGGTTCCTCTCCAAAGGCTGAAGGAGTCGAAGCGAGGTGCCATAATTTGTGACTCCTCTAAAATGACTCCGACTCTTTCATTTTTTCCACTAAAAAAGGCTCTAAATAGCCTCTCCTTTTAAACCGTTTGGTAGAATCCTCACCAACCTCGGCTCCTCTGGAGGAGCCCTACCAAACGAAGCCTCAGTGCAAGTTTTATAGTCTAGCTTCCAACACACCCATATATTAGAAACAATATTGAAGAGTTTTATCCTTATGAAACTTTCTCTATTTTCATGAAATTTTTATCATTTCTCTCTTCATAAATATAGTGACGTATCAGCATATAGCATATTTAATGCCAGATTCTGGGTTTCTTAGTTAATCTCGAGGTTTTGGCAGTCCGGTTTTTACAAATGCACATAGAGGTAGGGTTTGTGCGTGTGTTGTGTGTGTGTGTGTGTGTCTGTGTTGTATTGTGTAATTCGTAAAAAGGTGGGGAGATCGATTAAAGTAGGTATAACTTGAATTAAGATGCTCGTTGAGGTAGAGTTTGTGTGTACATTTTGCGAGTGTCTATGTTGTACTGTGAAATTCGCAAAAAAGTGGGGAGACTAATTAAAGTGGGTATAACTCGAATTTTTGGATGCATACCAGTTGCAACAAAATATTGTAGCCTATCATATTCCAATTCAAAAAAGGGTGGAGAGATCCATTAAAGTGTGTATAACTTGAATTTATGGATGCACATCAGTTGCAACAGAAAATTGTAGTGTGTCGTATTCCAACACAAATACAGGTGTATACAAATTGAAGTTATGGAAATAGAGCTCCAACATACAAATTGAAGTTATGGAAATAGAGCTCCAACTACCATTGAATCCTGCTACTGTCTTTGCTGATGGCAAATATATATGTGTTGACGATAAAAAAATGATCGCAAAAATGAATTAATTCTTGGGCAAAGTTTCTAATTATTATATAGAAGCAAAAATATATTTAGAATATTATTGAAAGTCCAAGAGGAGAAAGTAGAATAAATGGTGAAGCTGCTACTATTGAATCGGCTTGGCCGGCTGTAAAATCAGCCAAGCCGGTTGCCCCTTGTGCCACTGACATGTTTCTGTTGCTGCTGAAAAACAAATATAGTATATGAATGATGCATGTGTGGCATGATTATTAAGTATCCAAAGCTGGGAGACTAATTCACGTACATGCATGCAAGGCTGTGATGGCCGCTGTTTCCTGCTTTTTTTTTTTTTTTTTTGAAAAGTTTTGTTTTTATTGCTTCATAAACATATTACAAACATGTTACAGATATAGGGATCTTGTTACCCCAATCAGTGTGTAGTAGCACATGCTTGATATTACAAGTTGGATGATGAGCAAGTGCTTGACAAGAAAATAGACATGAATTTGGAAGACTCACTTGTCTTGCCCTTTTTGCTAGGCTGTCAGCTATTTTATTGGTCTCCCTAGAGATCTTGATTACTGCATAGTTTCTAGTTTGTCTGATTTCCTGTATTTCAGCATTGATATGACGTATAGACCAATGACCTGGATGAGTACGTGGCGATCCAGCAAGGACGGCGGAGGCCAACACTTGGTTGTCCGTCAATAAACTCACATCCTGCAAGTTAAGAGATGCAGCCAGCTTGGCACCAAAAAGGAGGGCATGAGCTTCAGCCTCCAATGGTTCCAAGACCTGTGGGATCACTACCTGAAAGAAGGTAGCATGAGAAGTATTTCTAGCAGATTGGGTCAAAATAAAGACTCCAATCCCTGTTTGGTTTGTTGCATTAGAACTTTGAGTATGAGTCGAGGCATCACAGAAAATTCTAGGAGCCTCTTTGGACCTGCAAAGTAGTGAAATGAGTAGCACCTGTAGTTGTAGGAGTTAAAGTAGCATGTGAAGTGGGTTCAAACATAGTGTCATCTCCAATTGCTAAATTATATGCCCTGTCAATTGCCTTAGCTTCATGCAACACCCTTGTAACCGTCCAATTGGAATTGTTGAATCTATGGTCATTACGGGCTTTCCACAAACACCACATAATAGAAAACACCATACCTACAGTAGCTTGAGATGGTCCGTGCTGTAAGATGGTAGCAATCTGAGAGTGGAGTCCATGACCTGTTTGTGGTAGACCATCGGCTTTAAGACCAATGGGTGAAGCGAACCATACTGCCCTAGCAAAGCTGCAACCAAAAAATAGATGTTTGTCGTCCTCAGGCGACCCACAACGAGAGCATTTATCATCAATAGTAGGAATAATTCTATGAATCCTGCAAGCTGTCCCAAGTGCAAGTCTAAGAAGTCTCCAAGCAAAAGTTTTGACTCTTGGTTGGATTGTTTTGTCTGCCCAAACAAGCTTTAGAATCTACAACACCTGCATAGGAATGTTAGAAGGAGGATTGTTTGATGCTGCCTCAATTGCTAGCATCTTGTAGGCACTTTTGGACGAACATATGCCATTAGGGGCTGTCTTCCAGCATAATATATCCAGCTCATCTCCCTTCATGATCGGTATCTGCAAAAGAACCTGCAAGGTTTCTTGACCAAAGAGAGTTGTAATTTTATTTTCATCCCACTTTTTGCAGTTCGGGAGCCAAAGATCTGAGACTATCTCTGGAACTTGGTATTCAGATTGTTCTAAATTTAAATGATTATGCATCTCCCTCCAAATGGGACACCACGGTTGATTCTAGATAGAGGTATTTCCTTTAACAAATTGAATGATGATGTTGAGCTCAAGATGGTGCCTAATTTTTAGGATAGAAGACCAAAAAGTAGATTTTGGAACATAAGAAGGTGCAGTCCAAAAAGAGGCATACGGGAAATATTTTGCTTTAATGATTTTTGCAACAATAGAATCTGATTCCTTGACTAGTCTCCAAGCTGTGTTAACAAGCATACCTTTGTTTACTAACTCCAATTTTCTGATTCCCAAACCACCATCTTTTTTTGGTTTGCAAATTGTCTCCCATGACCTGTAGTGAATGGGTTTCTTTTGTTGCTCTTTCTGTACACCTTGCCACCAAAAGTTCCTGATAACAGATGTGAGCTTTGCCAAGAATTTTTTAGAGAATAAAATGTTAGCCATATAATAAATTGGGATTGAAGCAAAAACTGATTGGATCAAAGTTAATCTTCCAGCATGGTTGAGAGTATTAGCCTTTGTGAGAGTGAGTCTAGATTTGAATTTCTGATAAATAAAATCATATACTTTGCTTTTATTCCTATGGCTAACAAGCAAAGGGTGGCCTAGGTGCATGGAATTGTGGTTAAAATCAGTCACAGGAAAGACAGCCTTGATTTGGGCTCTGACATCATGGCAAACCTTTTTACTAAAAAGGATAGACGATTTGGACCAGTTTGGAGTTTGACCTGACATGGCACAGAAATTTTGAAGAATATTATTTATCGAATTTATCTCCTGCAAATCAGCCTTGCCACATATGATTAGATCATCAGCAAAAAGAATAGAGTGAATAGGTGGACATCCTGGACCCAAAATGATGCCTGTAAGGTCCCCGTTGTCTAGCGCTTCCTGCAATCTTAAAGATAGCTCATTTACAGCAAGGACAAAAAGGTAAGGTGATAGAGGACAACCCTGTCTAATTCCTCTTGTTGCTCGAAAGTTTCCGTAAGATTCTCCATTGACATTAATTGAGAAACAAAGTCTACATGCTGCTGCTCTGCTAGTCTCCACCCAGGACTGCTCTGCTGCTGCGCTGCACTCCTGTCAGCTGCCTCCATGTGCTAGACGTTGGCCTTGTGTAGCCGGCTTGGCCGCTCATCGAACCAGCTAAGCTTGTTTGTCTGCCGCGTTATATTGCCCAACAGGCCAGGCCGGTTTGTAACCCGGCTAAGCCGGTTTCCTTCTATTGCTTGGTTTGGCTCCCTACTGAGTCCGCAAAAACCAGCCTAACCGGTTTGGGAACCGAATAAGCCAGCCTGTTTCAGCTCGACTCCAACTCTTTTTATCAGAATTTGGATACGTTTTTCGATAAGAAACTTAGAGATTATGATCTGGAGTTGTTTCCTATTGGGATAAGACCACCCCCTCTATATATACGAGAGGATCACGGCCGATTGAATCATCCAACACTCAATCGTCAAAAAACACATCTACAACGTAGGTTTTGGTGGTTTCACCTCTACCCTGCTGTTCGGCTCGACTCTCCACGAGTTTAGTCGGCGTTCTAGGCGGCCTTGATGGTCCGAGCAATCTCCATGTGCTTCCTCCTAACGGATCCTTCTGGAGGTGGTTCAGGAACGTTTTTGGCCATCAACGAGCTCCACATCGGCTCCATCGATCTCTAGATGGGTTTTGTCGATTACGCTGCGTTGCAAGTTGATCTTCAACCTTTTTGGGTGTCCAAAACCCTGCTGGTGTGTTGGCACGGATCAATTCGCCGTCAATAATATGGTTCTCTCTTCGACAAATATGGCATAGGAGCACTATCCTTCATATAGGCCAAGTAGTGGGTCCACATTTATACAACGCAAGAGTTTTATACTTAAATCTCCAAATTAAAATTTATGTAAACCAAACTATTTAATTTTATAAAGTAATCAATTACACGTGGAGATGATAAGATTGGGTTAATGATGGGAAGAAATGTAACACTGTATATGTCTGCAACAGTTCCCCTTGAACTATTTCAGAATACAAAATAGAAAATGTTTACCGTTGAACTATTTCAGAATACAAAATAGAAAATGTTGATGGTCAGTGTCCCAAAGAAAAGTTGAACTTTTTAACGATGAAACAAGCAGTTGAACTTACATAACCTCTATTAGGGTGTCAACCGTACGTGTACTAACTGAGGTGGATACCCAAGAATAAAAGCTACTGTATGCCTGATGTAGTTGCAGTGTTGGTATGTTCTACTAGTATGATGCACAAATGTAAGCTGATGAAGGGCTAAACGTTTAGTACACTTTACAACTTTACACCAACTCTCATATTTGTCATTTTCGGCAGTGTCCTTGAATTCGGATGGATGTGACAGGACTTGGTGAAAAATCAAATTGAAAAGGCCTCAGAAAGTGGAAACGCTATAATTTAAAATGACGTTGAGGCTCTTGATTGCTTTCTGCTTACTAACTGCTGCGGCAGAAATTGGCAGCTTTGGTGGCGACTAGTGACGGATGACACCTGAAATTTAGTGACACATTGGAGGAGATCATCAATGATTGCCAGGTTAGAAGAACCTCTGAAGTATTATAATATACTAGTATAAATACTGACGATTGATTTATAAAGGAACAAACATTTTGTGAAACAATGGAGTAATATTTCAGTCCTTTTTGTCAGCCGCGTTTGCGCGGGCCAGGGCCTAGTTTGAATGGAACTAGAATTTGGCCCATCTAGCAAAAAAAGATCTAGGTGATTCAATTCATGGGCTTGGACTTTGCGAAACCGCAGCTCGCATCTCTCTCCCCATGGCCGCGGCGGCGCCGGATTCTGCCGCCGAGGTTGCGCCGTCGGCGACGTTGAGCGTCTACAAGGCGGCGCGGCGCATCAAGCGGCGGGCGAGCACGCTGTACAACGCGCTGCGGAGCGTAGCGGAGGACGCGGCCTTCGTGGCGGAGGTCGCGGCGCTGTGGCCCTCGCTGCCGCTGGTGGCCAACCTCCGGTGCGGCCTCTGGTACGCCCCGCCCCGTGCCTTCGCCGCCACCTGCTACTTCAAGTCCACGGATGGCCACGCCGGGAACTGGTCCTTCTCCACTGCCCGCCTCAACCTCCACCTCGCTCTCCTCGCTGGTGCGTGCTGCTTCTCTCTTCTTACTCTTGGCGTACAGTTTGGTGGCTGTTGCTACTCCGTACTGGAAAACATTATTGGTGCCGTTACTCAAAGCGAGAGACGGCTGATCCGGGTAGTTTTTACTTGATTGAATTGTGAATTGGGGGTGCTTTCAACTTTACTATAATACAATGGGGGTTTTTCCCCCATGAAACGAAATAATCCTTGGAAGACCAGTGATAAAATTGTAAAGTTACTATATTACTGTTAAAAGCATTTCAGAAACCTTGAATCAGGGTTTAGCATATGTTCTGGTATTTCAGGAATCTTGAACCAGAACTTGGGATTTATGAGTGTAGTTTCGTTCCCGTGTCCAAGAAGGCTGAGGACCTTTGCTTCATTGGTTTCTCTATTCTCATAACACAGGCTTGGGGTGAACTGAAGCACAAATATCCTAGGTAAACTATCTGGATATTTGAGTCAATGTGTTTGGGGATCACCCTTGTTTTGAGTGAATATGATGACCTGGAGAATGCAAAGGGCCTTCTGAGTAATAAATAGCTTGATTTGGCCTCAGTTTCTTTGTTTGTTTCCTTTGAGCAGGGGAGAGAGGAGGGTGCATAATAGTTGATTCAACAAGGAGAGGGAAACGATTCCCTGATAGCATGTCAAAGACCATACCCATTTGGTGCTCTGTTCTTAACCGAGCGATTGAGAGGCATCGGCTGCGGGCTATGCACAAAAGTGCCAAGGTGAATTATCAAGTGGTTGGTTATGGCTTGCTAATTTTAAATCCTGCTATTTTGTGCAGTGAACCTGTCATTGGAATCCTCTTTAGTTTACTGTATCCTTAGGTTAAGGTTAACGGGCAAATGATGCCCTCGAAGATTTGATATGTTGGAATAAGTAGTTAACTTGTTCAGAAATGCTTCACAATAATGTTAATAGAGTCCAATAATATTATTTGAGATAAAATTTGCAGTACTTTTTTCTAGTGATTGATGCTTGGATTATGCAGTGTCTATGATATATCCCTGTTATATTTCTCTTGGCTTTTTGTCTGAAGTTTGAATCATATGCTTTCTTTGTCCACTTGTTTTCATAATATTTCACTTCTCTTTGCAGTCATCTACTATGCTGAATGGAGATGCTGAAAGTAACTCTGAATTATCTAATTGGGATAGCTCAGTGCACCTTCCTGTATGGGTTCTAGGCACTGAGAAAAATGCTATAGAGGGACTTATTGATGAATGGACAGACCAATTTGAATCATGTGGTGCAGATATTCATTCTCTTGCAATAGGTTTGCAAAAGCCGCTACGCCCTCTATGGATCTCACAAAGGACACGTATATGGTTAAATGAAGTGCCAGAGCTTGAGTCATGGGATTTCACTCCTATTATTCTAATTTCGGCATCTGCATCTGAATCAGTTGCTACACAAAGGATGTCTTCAGAATTCAGCTGGAACTATATT
Source organism: Chrysopogon serrulatus (assembly GCA_015844335.1). Classification (NCBI taxonomy): domain Eukaryota; kingdom Viridiplantae; phylum Streptophyta; class Magnoliopsida; order Poales; family Poaceae; genus Chrysopogon; species Chrysopogon serrulatus. Next base: position 9,987 of record JADLZL010008183.1, on the reverse strand, counting down.
CCTGGAGCAGGAGATGATGAAGAGAGTTGGGCACGTGGTCTAACTCCTACCTTATTCTGGAAACATTCATATGACCTTCTTGATGCTGGACCAGACCATTGTAACCAGTTAGTCGCAGATATTGTCGAAAAAGATAGGCTTTATCGGGCACAAAGAGGTGAACATTGTCCTCAAATTACATCAAAGTCTCTGAAGAGCCTTGATGGTGCCAAATGTAATGATGATCAGACAAGCAATATGTGCGCTATGAACTTGGATCCTTGTACCAGTACAATGGATGCACAATGTTCTAATAATGGTCTTCTCTTTTGGATTGGAACATCGAACCTTGCAGTATCATCTACTTTCCAAGGTATGATGATTAATTGGGCACTTGCAATTTTCTGTATAGCATGTGTTTTGTGTCATGAAAATTTGCAAATATGTGTAGATGATTAGTTTTCTATCTGCCATTCTTTGTAATTGTGTGGCAAGCAGTTACTTCCATATAACCATTCTGTATCTTATTTAGTTCTGTGAGAAAACTAAGCCCTAATATTTTGGCAAAGAGCCTTCAAATTTAGTTCTTTATTCTCTTTATGGTAGTTATTTTGGTATGCCCTTTTGTTTAGTTGGAGATGCCTTAGTTGGTGTGGACTGCATACTGAACTGTGACAGCACGTCAAAGCTACCTTCTAATTCATCAGAAAATTCTTACCTTGAGCTACCTATTGTGGTAAGCACACCTTTCTGTGACCTTATGTGTTTTCACTTTATGTAAGGTTTCTTATATTACATCATGCTGATAATGTTTGTAGGGCTCAAAAGATGACCGATTTTCATTGATGAGAAACCTTCCAAAAGCAGTTGATTTTGCAAAGAGGAATTTGATTGCTGGGAGAAAAATCCTTGTGTGCTGTCAAAATGGTAAGTTGACAAAGGTTCACCTACCAACAAGAAACCCATCTATTTTTCTTCCACGAAAATAACAATGCCATGTGATTCCTTGCATTTCTGTCTGTGGTTAATTGAGCTCTGATTTATTGTTATACTTCCCTTCAGGAGAAGATATAAGTATCTGTGTGGCCTTGGCAATATTGGTCTTGTTATTCGATGATAACGGTAAGCATAATAGTGTTGCTTCTCTTGTGAAACTGCTACACAAGGATCCGATGCTGTTCCTAATTTGCATTAATGCTTGAGATTACTAGTTCCCGCAGATGCACTTTTGTTATGCCATGTCGTGAAACATAATGATGCATGCTCTAGGTTTGTTGATGAGTAGCTGTGTCCTCAGGTCCAAGTTTCTTGTGTCTGTACTTTAAGTATGTCAAGTATGGTAGCATCATGACTGAATAACTAATTGTTTCTTTCAAGGATGCTTTGACTATGGGAATTATTTTGTCCAAAGAGATGTCACAAAGTTGGAGATGAGGAAGAGGCTGGTATTCATCTGCAAATTTGCTGTAAATGCACGGCCATCTAGAGGAAACTTGAAACAGGTGTATGGTTTCCTCAGCAGTCAAAAGGAACAGCTGTCATGTTTGACATAGTTTGTTGATCAGTTGGTGCATCAAGATCATGCCCAGAGGTTCTCATTGGAATTGCCACCATGGTAATGATCTCATTCTGGGATCAGCGTCTTGAGTCAAGGTTAATCAAAGACAAGCTTTGGTAGAGTGCAATTACAAAGACAAGCTGATTGCTTGGTGACAACAGATAGAAGAAACTAAGTTAAGGACATGATTCTTCTGATGGTGCCTGCCAGATTGGAAAAGTCAAGTGCTTAAGAGAATCTAAGTTGAGTATTTAAAAAGATTGTCTGAGGGAAAAATAATGAGCATTGATTTTGTTGTCCTTTTTATCTGCAAATCGTGTTCAGTAACCATTCCCAATAGCTTTGATTTAGCAACTGTACCAACTTCCAAATTGAAGTGCATGGCAAAAGCAAGTGGGCACTTGAAGAAAATGAAAATCTTACGAAGTTTTCTATGATTTCAATGAATGACAAATTTTCTGTTGAGACATGTAAATAGTACCTGTTTGTAAATTACACCCTTCCATTCCAGTTGTACTGATAGTGTTCATTTCAGGACTATATATAATGGAAGGCTAGAAATATTTTCTTGGGCTGCTGGAACTGGAATTACTATCCCACAATGTCATCGCACATTAGGGCACCTTCTGCAGTAGAAGCTAGTTACTAGCTCTATCTATGACAACTCCAATAGTAGTAAACTTTTAACATATACTTCCTCAGTCCAAAATTATAAGTCATTCCAAGAATTTGTCAAAGTTTTTCAAGTTTGACCAAATTTATCTAATAAGATAATAATATTTATGGTACCAACTAAGTGTCATTAAATTCTTTATTAGTTATATTTTTATAGTATACCTTTTTAATGTCATAAATCTTTGTATTTTTCTCTATAATTTTGGTCAAATTTAAAAAAAGTTAATACTCTAAAATTTTTGGAATGACTTATAATTTAAAATTTTTGGAATGACTTATAATTTAGAATGGAGGAAGTAGCTCATAATATGAAGTTTCAAATGATTGAGTATGTGTACGAGACTAAATTAAGAGATAGTTTTCCTCTCTTCTATGAAAATATAAAATAATGCTTAATGTCAACTTAAGTTTTCATTGAAGATGTTACCCATTGAGTAGGCAACCAAGATCTTCTACAAAAATATAAAATAATAATATGCAAGATGCTAACCGGTACTTACCACCAGTCAAAGATACACATCTCACTTGTACGATCTTTGATGCATAATTTTACTAATAGTTTCTTCTAATATGTATTTTTAAAATCATTTGAATTTAAGAGGTCTTTGCAAGCATTGTGAATACAAAATCTATACACATATTTCAAAACTACACAGTGGTCTTTATTGCATATTTTCAAAACTAGATACTACACAGTGGTCTTTATTGGTGTCTAAATAGTTTTTCTTATATTTAACTAGATATTATCTCAAACGACATTTTTTTTATCAGAAGTACTGTATATCTATATCTAGATGCATAGATAGATCTCAATGACCAGTTCTGCAATGCGTTCCATTGCAACTAGGCGGAGCCAAGCCACACTGATAGTAGAAGCACAATACTAGGGGTCATATATATACATATTGAAAATGTTGCTTTCTGAAAAAAATGTACAAAGTTTTTGAGAAAAATTATGACTTGGCACATCCAAAGTTGTACTTTATCGCAAAAATTGAGATTCAAAATCGCTTTTTGAAAGTTCTGACCAATGAGCTGAGTTTCAATGAGAATTACCTGTCGTCCCGTGGTGTAAATTTGTGGACTCTTAACAGACAGGGGGCAACAATTATACTGGAATACTATTTGTACATGGTATCATCATTAAGTAAAGATAAGTTTCAGTTAAGATAGATTTGGACTCTTGTTCTTTCAATAAAAAAATAGATTGGACTTTTTATTTAGAGCAACTCCAAGAGCCTCCTTATCTTTCTTAATTAACGGAAATACATGTTTTAGTGGGGAAAACTCTAGCAGCTTATTTAATTAAATCTCTCTCAGTAAAGATGAAGAGCGAGACTAACTCTACAGAATAATTTTTATAGAGGGGGTGGAAAGCTATAGAAAGCGATGTTTACACAAATTAGAGTGAACTTAAAAGATACTTTTAGCATCATAGTATTTTTTTAGCATTACTTTTAGCATCATAGTTAAATACTCCCTCTCTCAGTGAATGGTAAGTATATTTTTGATTTGTTAGGATGAGCTTTGACAAACAATTACTTTATTATAAAATAAATTTTGTAATATAAAATCGATGTCGTCAGATTCGTGTTGAATCATCTTATTTATGTTTAGAATTTACATGTATGTAGATAAGTTATAACAACAATGAGTCCATTGCAAAGGTCAACAGCCTATTAAGAATTGGGCTTGCCAATTACTAACCACTATTTCTCCGTTCATGTTTCGATATTTAAGTTATTCGGCTCGTTATATAAACCGGCTGGTAAGACAAATCGACTAATTTAGTAAGAAAATATTGTTTGAACAGCTGATAAATCTGATTAAAACAAGCGAACAAGACGATTATGATGTCCTACACAGAGACAGTGGCAGGCCCAACGGATAGTCCAAATAGATCCAGGACAACCCTGAAATCCGCGGTCCGTCCAGCCACCAGCCAGCAACTGAGCCATCGCAACCGCAAGTTTACGACCTCGACTAGAATCTGTGCAAGAGGCTGCGAGTCCGAACTGACTGGCGTCACCGCCCCCGCCAGGGCCCCCCGAGCTCAAGCGGCGCGGAGATCTCCCGCCGGTCACTGGCCATTTGCTGCCCGCCGCGGCGCCGCCCCCCGCGGCCCTACGTGGCCGTGTTCCGCCAGTTCGCCGACGGCAGGCACGCCAAGGAACTAGCCAGGCCAGCGGCCACCCAGTGCCCTGGCTTAGGGATCGTGGATTTGTGAGCCAAGAATTAGTTGAAATTTTTTGTTATTTTCCATGAAATTAAGGCAAGAAGAAATTAAATATTGCATTTCTTTTTAAGAAGCATGAGGCCAAAAAGAAAACTTTACTCCTGAAATTGAGCCTAGATTTTGTTAATTTATAGTCATGTATACCAAAGTTTTTTTTTTGGATTTTAATATTGTACTCCCTCCATACTTAAAAAGAGTCCTTTTAAACAAGATTTGTGTCAAACATTAAGAATATAAATCATAAATATTTTTTAAGTTGTTAAGTTTGGAAATGTAAAAATCATATGAATAGTTGTCTTAAAAACTAATTTTATTAAAATATACAAATAAGAAATTAAAGTTATATTTTGGAGACCGTGTCATTTGTCAAAAACTTCTTTTGAGTATAGAGGAGGTACATAAAATTTTTAACTAGGACTAGGACTACTCTTGTTTCAAATACTGTCTGCCACTGCGTAGAGGAACCACACCAATCCTTCTCGAATTTGGTGGTTACACCATAGTGCTGTGATGATACAGTAGAGGAGGTCCTGTGACAAAATAGCCCGATGCCGAACACACATAATTTGACTTGTTTACTATTTTAAAATATGAAAAAGATACAAATCCAAAACACAAAGGCCTTCTTATTCAAAACCTCAGCCATCCCCTCTCCTACTTCACACCTCAAAATGAGAAAGTCATCTTCCCATCTTCTAAACTCGAAATAAAATGAGCATGAGCCGATCACAAAGAATATTTTTTTATTGGGAGAATAACTCTATTTCTTTCAAATCAGGAGAAAATATGGTTTGGTGGCGCTAATTCGATCGAGCAAAATAAGGAACACCCACATTTAACCATCCATTTTTACCATCAGGGAGAAACTTTTTTTCAGCTTCAAATCATAAGAACCGCCCATCCATGTCAACGGATCAGACTACAAGCCAGGAGATGTGCTGCTGAACAGCTGAAGCTTATAAAAACGTATATTAATAAGGATGATACTTGTTATCGTAAGGTACTTCTCAAATTACAAGTTTTCACGTTCGTAATGCTTGGCAAGTTGCGACTACAAAACTTCTCGGAACGCTCTGAACAGCCAAATTAAGCCATCAAAGCAGGCCTCAAGTTCAAATTCTTCCAATCAACATTATCAAGAAATGGAATACTGTTATTTTTATGGTATGGTAACAATCATTATATGTACTACTATATTACTTTATTTATATCATTTATTTATATAGAACAAATCTTAATTATAAATATTTTTAATAAAAACCTAACAACATTGATTGGTGTAAGTAAAAATGTTTATATATCATTTAACAGAACAAATCTTAGTCATAAATATTTTGATATAAACCTGATGAGCATTTGTGTAACAAAATTCGTGCACTACTTAACTATTGGTCAGAATCCACAACAGACTCTTACAGGGAGCAGACACTTCTCATCAGAAGTCTTTGCATCAAATTCAGTGTACCGAGTGCACAAAATAGAAATCAAAATGTAGCAGGACAAAAGCCATGATAACCAAGTATATATTTCTAGTGTCTGACAAAGTGCCTCAAAACTGAACACAAGGCACAACAACGAGAAACTCACATAATGGGTAACTGGCACAATCCTCTAGTTCTAATTAGACATTCAGCATTGCCAGAAGAAGCCCAAGCTGGCAAGGCAAGTAACTTCCCCCTTACTTCTTCTTGGCATCTCCAGCCTTTGTCTGCAAAAATTGCACAGCAAACATAATTGATTATGTGGTTGGCTACCAGAACATTAGGAATACAAGTAGCAACCTAGAAAGTAGCAATTGATGACTGGTACTAACCTTCTTCACACCACGGATTTTCTTTGCTCTGTTCTTACGTTCCTTCATCTGCTTTCGTGACTTCTCTACCTTAGTAGCAAGGCCGTTCTGTCAAGGAAAAACAGAATATTAGGACCTACAAACAGGTATCAAACAGAGGCTAACAGAAACAATAAATGGTCCCATAAAGGTAACAGTCAAAAAATAGCAAGCTTAATACAACATGTGCAGTAATTCTTCGACATAAAGAAAATCATAGCAAATCTGTAATTATTATCTGTTTCCATGTGTACGATACTTTTCAATGATGGTCAAAAACATTGTTAATGGTGATCGAGTAATCATTAGAGTTTTCTAGATCATGAGCACAAGGAAAATGAACACTGATTACAGGCTAACCCAGACCATCCGGGAGTACTTTGGTGTTCGCTTATACAATGGCAGGATACTTAAAACATCCTTGGTTCACAAGAATTCTGCTTGGTTCAAGACAGTAAGATAATCTTCAAAAGAAATATCTAGTGTCAAAGCTAGAATGAAATTATCTGTACAATGTCCACAAAAAATGTAGCAATATCAGTTTTTTACAACAAGCCTATGATCCAAGAATAATGTGTCTTAAGATACCATCAAATTGGGTGAATTACAAAACTAAATGACTTTGCATCAATGCCCAACCATTTTATCAAGACATAATTACATGTTAGGATAACTATTGCCCAAATGGACAAGGACTCAACTAAGTAAGCTAACACATCAGTATACCCTATAGCAGTTTTAGGCTTTTAATATCATATTTCGTAAAAAAACTAGAAATTATTTTTACCACTAAATCATCAGAGCGTGAAGACACAACATTCACAGGGAAAGGCACAAAATTCCATAGAAGGGCTGATACTAGACACTTAATAACCAGTTCAGTATACATCCCCATCTCCGTAAATAAGATCACAGCTAGACATAGCGTAACCTTTGTCTAAGCTCGCACAATTATGACGCTGACGCGCAGCTAAAAGTCACCGAATGCTATAATCAAATCAACTGCACATACATCAGGACCCGTAAACAACGAAATAAAGAGCGAAAGTAGATTACACTATGACATCTTAACGCAACAATAACATACCCTGATGAGCCGGTACTTAGGCTCGAACTTCTTGGCGGCCTCGAGGTTGTCGTAGATGAGCCCGAAGCCGGTGGACTTGCCGCCTCCGAAGTGGGTTCGGAACTTGAAGACGAAGATGCAGTTGGGGTCCTTCACCTCGTAGAGCTTCGCCAGCCTCTCCTTCAGCTCCGCCTGCGCGAAATACATACCGTCAAGATTCCACCGACCCATCACCGAGAAACGAGGAGAGGACGAGATCCCAGACCTTGGAGACGTTGGCGCGGCCGGGGTGGATGACCTCGAGCACGAACTGCTTGCGAGCGAGGAGGCGGTTGGTCATGAACTTGCGCGTGCGGAGGGTCACCGCCGCAGCGGCCTTAGAATCCGCCATGGTTACGGTCGGCGGCTGCCTGGTTGCTGCGGAGGTGCGGCGGCGTCGGCGACGGAGCAGGAGGGCGGGAGGGGAGGCGGCGCTAGAAGAGAGGTGTCTGCGTGAGAGGGGGTATATATGTAGTGAAACCCTAGGGGGGTTATTTTGTTCGGCTCTTGTGGGCTGAATCAGATTTTAGAACGCCCATCCTTTATCGTTTTATTATGGGTTTGGGCCGAATAGTCAATGCGAAATTAAAGGCCCATTTATAGAGCGATTCTTCCTTTGTACCCAAAAATCTTTAGTTATTATTTCTTTCGCGTTTATTAGTTGGGGCTGCCGTCAGCTTGTGCAAGCGCTTAGGAGAAAATCCAATTCAACTAGACTCAAATTTGGAAACCCAAAGAATGTGTTTGGCAACTACTCCCTCTATCCGCGGATGGTTCGCTATGGTTTGCGTGGCGATCAAACTTTTTTAAATTTGACTAAATTTTTACAAAATACTAGCAACTTTTGTATCTCTAAATACCTAAATAAATTTATTACAAAATATATTCAACCACCTATCTAATGATACTAATTATATACCATAAATATTCATAATTCCTTATATATATTTAGTAAAAAAGAAATAGTTTGACTTCAGAATCAAGAATGATAGATAGAAAGAAATGGATGGAGTATATGGGAAGGGGCATAAGAATTAATAGTGGAAGTTGACGGAAGGAGTTTGGGAACATGACTTTTAGTCCCTAATCTATTGTTTGGTTAACGAAGGGAATTCATATTCCCTGTTGGCGTTAGAGGTGCAAAGGGGTAACCTTTAGATGCACCTCTAAACCTCATTAGTTCAAATATTTATACTACTTTTCAGAAATTTTGAAGAAGTAGTATAAATATTTGAACTAAAGAGGTTTAGAGGTGCACCTGACGCTCATCAATTTGCACCTCTAGTTGGCGTGCAAGTTTTGATTGGGACGAAATTATTATATGACAAGTGCGATCGATGGACGGTGAGGACGATGTATTTATCTTTCATATTAAGAGCGCAATTCCAACCAATACAGCCCTTCTTCCCCTAGGGAATTAAGTAGTGGATGTTGGCCCTCTATAAATCACATTTACCTTCTCAATAAAACTCCCACCCTCACAAAACAAATAAAAAAATTAAAAACTCCGATCCTACATGCAAACTTCACCAAACGTGCTGAGCAATTGTTGTGGCCTAGAGCAGGGGTCTCATGTGACTTATTTATATCTCTTATAAAGTTAATCCCACTACAAGTTTTATCTCAACATGCAAGCTAAGCCACTTACATCATCTTCCACTAACTATCCATATCATCTCCCACTAACGGACAAGCGTCATTCCACTAACTTTCAACCTCTTAATGCAACCAATTTATTGATAAAAGTGGATGTGTCAGAGTCTAATAAACACAGTGACAAATTATAGAGTTGTTAGACCAAAAAAGGCCCCTAAAGATGATCCAGCCGAGGTCAGTGGACCCCATGGCCCGCTTAGGAGGAGGGTGGTGTGGAGCACTAGGGGAGGTGGCGTGTCGGTGTTTCGTGAAAGCACCAACTGGTAAATTTATAGATGCGCGTTTATGTCCGGATGGTTTGCTAAGAGGACACGGGGAGTATACTGGTTCGGGCGGGAGGCCCTACATCCAGTTCGAAAGGATCGTGTTACTTAGCGGCGGTTCGTAGTAGGGGTTACAACCGGTTTGAGAGAGGGAGGGGCTCCCAAGTCTCTGATTGAGCGAGGTGCCAATATCATGGCATGTGTGTGAGGTGTTTCGGTGGGTTTCGCTATTCTTGAACCTGTTCGGGTGAAATGGCTCGCCCTCCCTTTTATAGATGAAGGGAGGGAACGGCCTTACATGAAGGGAGTACGGGTGTGCCGTGCAGAAAAAGAAAAAAGGACAATGGTGGAGTGGCTCGTCTGCCATCCTGGGGTCGGGGCGTCCTTCTTTCTTGCGTCGCACGCGTTGATCACCGGTGAGGTCGCGTCGCCGGAGTGTTTGCCCATGCCTTAACAGTGGACTGAGAGGCTGAACAGTTGATTAGAGTGTTTGTAGTATTATCCCGGAGTTAATGATGCCGTACGGTTCGGGGATGGGTCGTGATGGACGGGCTGCCCGGACTGTCAACCGGAAGAGTGATTAGACATCGAGCCACGCCCTGCCTCCGACTAACAAGGTGCGGTCAAGGAGCCGAACCACGCCCCGCTGCTGGGCAACAAGCATCGCCGGCATCCATTTCCATG